>CANNZV010002172.1:69936-180598 GCA_947561585.1 Caprella mutica | reverse complement strand
CCTTTTGACGTCAGCGATATAGCCTTTGGTTCCGAAGCAGACGTTAAACCCATAATAAAATTAGAATTAAATTATCCAATTGCTGAAATATGCGTAAATTCGAAATTTTTGCAATGCGAAAATATTGATACATGTTTTTATAAAATAAAATATATTATTTTGTTATTTTGAGAATTAAATTACTTCTATCTTATCACAATAACAGCATGATTGCTCTAGAAGCCAAATTTTAACAGAAATATTGTAATAGTAATATATTTCACAAAAAAGGGCTCGGAGCAACTCAAAATTATCAAATATTAATCTGCAAATTTGCAAGTTGTGTTTTTTCATAACGGGTCAACTAATTTTATCTATTCCACAGAAAAAAACAAGATCGAATATTTCAAAGTTAATGGGAAAATATCATTTTATACAAAATTTCAAATGTTTCGGGGCACCTCAAAAATGATCAGAAATGGTCTGGAAATTGGCATGCAATGTTCTTTTATAACGTTATCAACTTATTAAAACTATTCCATATGAAGATTCTGAAGTTTGCCCGAAACCCCTATTTTTTGGCCCACCCTACTGCACACGCTAGCTGTGTACCTAGGTAAACAGTTTGTACTGTTTTTCCAGAAAATTGCTCATAATTTCTGAATTATTAGAGTTAAGAGGAAGAATTAAGATACCGTCAGATTAAGCATAAAAAAATTCTATCTAAATATATCATAAAATATCATGAAAGTACCATAGAAAAAAATGGCAATGTTCTCCAAAACATATTTTTATTCAAAAATCTACTGATTTTGGGCCATTATTTCGCAAATTTGGTCAAACTTTCAGAAATTCTGTTTAATGCAGCATGAAGAACAACATTTTCTCTTCAGAATAACATTTGAATGACACCTTTACCTATCCAAATGAACGTTTCGTTAGCTGTATAATAAACCCTATTTTTGAGTCAAATTTCAGGTGTTGCCCTTGCGTGCGCGGATTAAAGAGTGAAGCTTTGTTACTACACTTAATATTTGCCTATTTTTATAGTGCCTTTTTTTCTATTATGCATATTTAATATTCATACCTTGAAAATTTTTCCATGGATTAACCATTATTATATAAATTTATAAGGTAGAGTGTAGAAATCCTTAAATCAAGACTTTTCAAGTAGTCAGATTTGAGGAAGATTTAGATATAAAGTCGTACATTTTCACTAAAAATTTCAAACAAAAACTAATTATCAAATAGTAATTAAAAAACGGGTTCGGTTCAAAGAGTTGGTAAGTGACAAGTTCACATGCAACAATGTTAAAAAAAATTGGTTAGTTGCGACGGCAGACTCTGATTTACAATTTCACAACAATAGATTTATTGGTCAAAACAATATTTTTCAAAATCTAATTAAAAAACCGAAATATTAAATTGTCTTCCAGAGCTTAAAATTTAGAAGAAAATTAGGCGGGGAAAAGTGCGGCGGGGAACAGTCCGTTTCCTCCGTTTATTATGTCTAATTTCATAACTGTAATCGATATAAAAACATTTTTTTGCGTTCATATGAATTGGTTGGGCTTAAATCACTATGATAATTATAAGTATTTACCCCTGGCTATTAATGTAATAGTGAAAATAGTATGAAATATGTCACATATGAACTTTAAAATACAAAATTAAGCAATTCGTGGAAGAATTGTCCGTTGGTCGAAATGCCCGTGATCGAAATGTACTAGACCCGTTTATAACAGATATAATGAGAACGGATATCGATAATATCCGTACAGCTATAAAAGATATTGCTATTTATAGGAAAAATGTAATTCGTATATTGCCGATTTACAGCAAATTCTAGTATATCTTATATTCTTGAAAGACTATAATCAATTATAAGCTTACCTGTGTTATAAGTTTTGTTATCTTTAGTTCACTTCATAACAGTTAACAAAGTGTAAGTTTCGAGTTACCTGGTTCCAACTTTTCATATTTATAAGCAAAAACTATATAATTTACCATTAAATTGGTATCCATGATACATATCATGAATGTTAAATAATTTATTTTCTTCTCTCCAAAAATATGAAACTGTTCGATTACTCGGAACTTGCTCTATAAGTATTTACTTTACTGTTTTAATTTGTTCTCTATTCCCTTTATTTTTCTCATTTTCTCTATTTCTTTTGTTTCAGTTCACAAATAAGTACCCGCGTTCCACATCTAGGGTTAAGATTATGAAGTTAACGGACTACACTAGGGATAGTGACTGGTAAGTTGAAGAATTTGGACCGTCAAGTTCATTCTTAGTTTGAAGTTCTTATCTTTTCTTTAACGGAAAAAAACATATTTATAAATAAATCTATTGAGCTGAGCAAAAGAGCTCATATTTATTAGTACTACCAAAGATATTATACTACAATAAACGTGGCCCGACAGTTGGGTCCCTACAATTGGGCCCGCCGACAATTGGGCCCCGGACAATTGGGCCCCATGACAATTGGGCCCACGACAATTGGGCCCCGTGACAATTATATTTTTTTCAATTTTTTTTCACAATTTACTGTATTAACTTAATTACAGACCCTTGCTACTGTAATAACTAAGTTTGTGATAATATGCGTTTTGTATAAAAATCTAGTCTTGAGCATATTTAAAATAAAGAATATTCCTTACATGATAAAAATATTCTCGTTATGAAAAATGATTATTTTTTAATAGAACAATTTCTCTTCAGGAATAAATGCTATTATTCTATTAAACTACAATAATTTTCTGTTCTG
The DNA here is from genome assembly GCA_947561585.1 of Caprella mutica. Lineage (NCBI taxonomy): Eukaryota > Metazoa > Arthropoda > Malacostraca > Amphipoda > Caprellidae > Caprella > Caprella mutica. Next base: position 177,848 of record CANNZV010002172.1, on the reverse strand, counting down.
AGATAGTTCATGTAAGCAACAAATTTCCTAGTTACAGTACCTCTATATTGAATTAGTAAATGAGTTAGGATGAAGCCAATAGAAAATAAGAATGTAACTGTTTTAGATAAAGAAACAATAGAATATAAGGATGTAGGTATTTTAGACATGCCGGAATTATTGGAACATACAAATTGAATTAAAGTTAACGTGCATTATTTGAATACTGTGCAGTGTTCAATAATTAAGAGGTTTATGAATTATTATTACAAAATGTATTCTCATAATCTCATTTTATCCAAACAACTGTTCAATGTAACGTTTAACCTTTAAAATTTACCCATTTTTTACCAAATATTTATCTTTGTCAGACGATAGAACCATTGGATCTATATTTCGATCATGATTCAAAATAATACAACTTATTTAAAGACTTCAAAGATTTTCATTACATTGAAATATGAGATTAGCATCCATATGTGATTTAAGGTACTTGCCAATATATACCTTATCAAGTATGAATCGAATTAAAAAAATATAAATACATTTTTAGAGAATATAAAGCATATTTCAAAGATAATATTGTCACTTCCCTAGTAAAAACAATGTAACATTTCTATATTGTGTCTTCTGCCCAATTTTTTCTGGGCTTAATTGTTTTGGGGGCACAATTGTCGTGGGCCCAATTGTCGTTGGGCCCAATTTTCCTGGTCCCAATTGTCCTGGGCCCAACTGTCGGTGCACCTACAATAAGATACACTACTCTCGACAATTTCTATTTTTTCTGCCACCTGGTTTCGAAAGCGGGAAATAGAATTAAAATGTAGTAAGGACAATCGAGCAATGTTGTGTGCGTGACGTCATAACAGCAACACTCTAATATAATATTTAAGACAATTGAAAAATGTAGCATTATGAAAACTGTTCATTTATATACATCGTAAGAAATAGTGATGAATCCATTCATATCACACTGTTTAACTTTAATTTTCTATTCATATGTGTTGTTTTGATGACTTCACGGTCACAAATCTCTCTATTTGTGACAACAGCTCACAAACCTTTACTCTTCTTCAATACCTACTCTTATTAGTAGAGCCCAGACTTTTAGGACCTAAAAAAAGGTATTTAAGGACCTCTAAAAAGGCAGTTTAGGATCTAAAAAAATCATTTCAGGACCTAGCTATAAATACATATTAGGAACTAAAAAAGGCATTTTAGGATTTATACATACACTTTTAGGATTAATGAATAGGTATTTACAACGAATAAATTAGCATTTTGGAATAGAAAATAAACAGTTTTTAGTCCGTTTAAATAAAAAAATGGTGAAAACAAATAAACAATTCATTCCTTAAAAATTCAATGAATGTAGTTTATAGTATATTCATTCAAATTTAACCTAAAAGTATTATAAACAAACGGTAAGCTAAATTGAAATTCATGAAATGTAACTAATTCCAATATTAAATTCGAAATTTGTATATACTGTAAACGGTAACCCATGTAGTAGATAACCTCAGACTAAACAAACCATATATTAGATAATTAGACCAATTAAGATATTCTGAAACTGCTGTACAGGAAAAACCACTTAAAAGACCAAACACAATTTTTGTCACCTGACAGTTTTTCTATTGTAAATATTACTAGGTTTATCTCTCGTTGAATAGTTTATTATATTGACTATTCACAATTTTATTTTTATATCATTGGCAGAGTCTATGCTAAAAAAATGATTGAAGAATTACAGAAAACTAGATACAGTGGGGACTATGATAATTCTTGAAGTAATAGGAGTAGTTAATTTATATAATAATTCAGACAGATTTTGATTGAACTATAACGTTTTATAAATTTGCCAATATATCCCATCAATTTTACCGACTTACCAAATTATTTAATAGCATAAAAAGCCCAAAATGAGACTTATCATCATTTTAGGAATTTATGATATTTTAGGACTTTATGGCATTTTAAAACTTTATGGCATTTTAGAACTTTATGGCATTTATTGACTTTATGGCATTTTATTGCTTTTATGGCATTTTAGGACTTTATGGCATTTGTTCGGGCTCTAATTATTAGGAATACCAATATTGATAGGTAGCGACAATTGAGTGATTTGTGACGTGACTTAAGCAGCAAGGGAACAAATCTAAAAAAAAATAGGGGTTTAGCAGGTTAAATATTTTTTTAAATATATATTTATTATATTATACCAACTAATAAATAGTTTTTTATTAATGTACCTTCATCAATTGCTGTAAATGTGATTTTAGAGTGTTGCTGTTATGACGTCATGCACACAACATACCTTGATTTTCCTTACAACATTTCAATTCTATTTCCCACTTTTGAAACCAGGTGGCACTAGTACGCATTTTTAAAATTGAAATTGGCGAAAGTAGTATATCTTATTGTAGTATAATATCTTTGGTAACACTACGTCCTAAGTTAAACTAATTACCTTCGCAGAATGCGGAAGGTTATATTATTGACGGCATTTATATATTTATCATCTTGTTATTCTCATAACTAAAAAATTGTTCAACCAAATTGTCTGAAATTTGGTGAAACGATTGGTCCATGCCCAGTGACCTGCTGGTAGAATTTGGGGAGTGACCTAGTCAAAGGTCAAGTTCATGGTCATTAATAACTCAAAAAGTATTGAACCATATTGCATGAAACTTGGTGAGACGATTTTTCAGTATCCAGTCACCAGTTAATTAGATTTTGGGAGCATGTTCGCCACCGGATAAACGGTGGCGAAGGTATGCGATCCACCGAGTGCACGTAATCTAGTTCCTTATGCTGTTGGACTAGTGCAATTTCCCCATTTTGCATTTTTATGTCTTAATTGAACGTTTGAGTAATTGATTGTTGTATCATTATATTTCTTCCAATAGGTTGATGTTTCTACAATAAATTGATCGCTTAATAAGTTGAATATAAGTGCTCTAAGTGCAGTCTAGCCTAACTGACCTTTCCCAAATTACTAGTTTACATTATTACCTTCCCAAATTTGCGGAAGGTTATATTTTATCCGGCATTTAATAATTTATTTATCATCTTGTTGTTTGCATAACTGAAAAAGTATTCAACCAAATTGCCTGAAATTTGGTGAAACGATTGGTCAATGTCCAGTGACCTTCTGGTAGAATTTTAGGAGCGAACTGGTCAAAGGTCAAGGTCATGGTCATTTATAGCTCAAAAAGTATTGAACCATATTGCATGATACTTGGTGGCGCAATTATCAATATACAGGAACCATCTTGTTAGATTTTAGGAGCGATCGGGTCAAATGTCGAAGATCAAGGTAAAGGCCATTCATAACTCGACAACTCAAAGTATTGAACCAAATTGTCTGAAATTTGATGGAACGATTAGTCAATATCCAGGAACCATCTGGTAGCATTTTGGGAGCAATCCGGTCAAAAATCAAGATCATTTATAACTCAACAAGTATTGAACCTTATTGCATGAAACTTGTTATGACGATTGGTCATTATCCAGTTACCAATTTATTAGATTTTGGGAGGGAACAGGTCAAAGAGGCGGCGAAGGTATGCGCTCTACCGAGTGCACGTAATCTAGTTGCTTCTGTATCACATGTATTTAAATAACGAGAGGAGCTGAGTAGCTGTGTGTACCTATTTGTCTTTATGATAAAATCAGTGGTATAATTGTAGTTGACATTGTCACAATTTAATTTGGGTTTAAAATATTGACCGTGAACCACCAAGTCTATTAGTAACCCAGCTAACCAAAAGCTGTTTGTCCCACGTCTGAAGGCGTGTGATACCCCTCGCTATGGAGGGATTTAAGACGTGAGGCGGGGGAAATCAGACGTCTTGCAGAGGTATAACCCTCTTCGTTTGCACAGGGGTCCCCCTCTGCAAGACGTCTGATCCCACGTCTTGCCCCTCTCTGACAGAGGGGACATCCACATGTCCTACGTCTTACCCCACTCTGTTTTCAAGACTTGAGACCCACGTGGGACAGAGTGTGGATGTCCCTCGGTATAGAGGGTTTCAAGACGTGGGACAGAGTGTGGATGTCCCTCGGTATAGAGAGATTCAAGACGTGGGACAGAGTGTGGATGTCCCTCGCTATAGAGAAAAGAGGAATTCAAGACGTGGGATAGAGTGTAGATGTCGCCCTCAGCAAGACGTGGGACTGAGTGCTGATGTCCATCTCTGCAAGACGTGGGACAGAGTGCTGATGTCCATCTCTGCAAGACGTGGGACAGAGTGCTGATGTCCATCTCTGCAAGACATGGGACAGAGTGCTGATGTCCCCCTCTGCAAGACATGGGACAGAGTGCTGATGTCCCCCTCTGCAAGACGTGGGACAGAGTGTGGATGTCCCCCTCTGCAAGGGGGACATATCTCCCTTCTGCTCAAACTACTTCGGTTAATTTGGGTATATAAATATGTATAAGAAATAAAAAAGATCCTACTAATCATTATTGCAATTTCTTACTTTATTGCATATAGTGTATATGTACATTTGGCTGTATATCAATTATTTTGATATTACATATTGTTATATACAAATTAAATGGGAAGAAATTCAGTGGTGTTCTCGGGAATCGAACTCAGGACTGTAGTGTGGTGTACTATTGAAGTCGGCGAAGCTACCACTGAGCCATCCTGGACATGGTAGAAGTAGTATTGGAATGATGTTCATGCATCTGTCAAGCCGATGTGTTTGTGAAGAGAGGTGTTGTCGGGGGTGGGAAGAAAAGTGGAGTAGAGGTGTATGTTGTGGGAAACAGACTATTCCCAGTCGGACTTTTCCCCACCGGTCATTTCCCCTCCTATGTATCGATTTTTTTACCATTAAGATTTGGACTACGACTCAATATATAACTTTTACCCGGGTAAAACAGACGATGGACTGAGAGGGACATCCGCGATGGACAACGTGGGACAGAGAGGGATATCCCGCGTGGGACAGAGAGGGATATCTCGCGTGGGACAGAGAGGGATATCTCGCGTGGGACAGAGAGGGACATCCCGCATATTTTTTACCGCGTAAAATAGACTAAGGACAGAGAGGGACATCCCGCGTATGACAGAAAGGAACATTCTGCGTGGGACAGAGAGGGACATCTTGCGTGGGACAGAGAGGGACATCTTGCGTGGGACAGAGAGGGACATCCCGCGTGGGACACAGAGGGACATCCCGCGTGGGAAAGACGTGGTATGTGAGTGGGATTTAATACCTGGGACAGACGTGGAATATCCTCCGTGGGACATCATGCTTGTGCAAGACGTGGGACGTGAGTGGGATTTCAGACGTTGGACAGACGTCCCTCGCTAGCGAGGGATGTACCCTTCTGTCACACGTGGGACAGAGAGGATATGGTTAGCTGGGAATATACATAGTGGTACAAATGTACCTTTACAGTGACTTTGGAATTTCATCTGAACGTCTTCAAAATTCAGTCTAGACAACTTATGAGTACAGTCTGGACGAGTTTTGAATTCTGTCTAGAAGAGTTTGGAATTCCGTCCTAAAGAATTTAAACTCCGATTATACGACTTTAGAGTTTCGATTAGGTGACTTCAGAGTTCCGATTAGTAGAGATGGGACGAAGTATCTTGACGTCGTTGTTGTTGAATAGCCTCCCCTTCCCTCCCAACATCCTCGACGGGACGAAGGGGCGACCAGGGTGTCCCGGCTTTTGGCCACCCGAGGCACTGTGTGGGCCTAATGGAAACCTGCATCACTCAAAAAGGTAGTAACTGCATTAGGATGGGTCAAAAGGTGCCGTCCCCTGATCGGCTTGACAGAAGTCGCACCGATCAGAGTCCGATCTCCCAATCCTGTGCATGTAGTAAAAAAGGGAAGGATGGTGGCCACATCTCAGACGTGATAGGGTAACTCTATCACACCGAGACATGGACGACTCACTAGGGTGGCTGGAGGCCCAGACCCAAGGAGTCTGTTAGGGAGGAGAGGAATCTAGAGCTCGTTGTGTGAATGTGGTGTGTATTTGTTTGTGAAGAGATCTGTAGTCGGGGGTGGGAAGAAAAGTGGAGTAGAGGTGTATGTAGTGGGAACCGGACTATTCTCCGCCGGACTTTTCCCCGCCTAATTTTTTAAATTTGAACTCTGGAAGACAATGTAATAATTAGATACTTCAATTAGTTCTTGGAAAAATTGTGAATCCAAGTCTGCCGTCGCAACTAACGAATTTTTTTTAGCAATTTTTTAAACATTGTTACATGGAAATTGGTCACTTATCAACTCCTTGAACCGAACCCGTGTTGTAATAATTACTTCTTTGATAATTAGTTTTCAATGAAGATTTTTAGAGAAAATGTACGACTTTATATCAAAATCTTCCTCAAATCTGACTACTTGAAAAGTCTTGATTTAAGAATTTCTACACTCTAACTTATTATTTATTTTCATAATGATGGTTAATCCATTGTAAGTATTTAAGGTTTAAGCAGTAAATATGCATAATAGACAAATAGACACTATAAAATAGAGGTCAATATTAAGAGTGATAAAAATATATATAGTAGGGTTATTAATTCTTCAATATATTAACTGTCAAATTAATAAACTACAATTAAATTTATTAGTGTTCTGGAAAAGTATGTATTTAAACGAGAAATAAATGATCACCATTTTTTGTAAAATCTGACAAAGAAAATAATGAATTCGCGATATGCATAACTTTAGAGCTGGAATAAACTGAATTAACAGTAGCTTCTAAGAATAGATTGCGACATTTGGCAACCCCTTAGAATTGCCATAATGTTTGAACTATGTAGCATATATTTATAAAATTAAGACCAATATGGAAATCAAATCAAAGGTGAAAATAAGACTGTATTATTGTGTAAGTTTGTTAATAAATGTGTCTTCTAATGATAAATGGTTTGTTTTAAACGAAATTATAATTTAATAGTCCAAAATACTATTATTTTATTCGGCGGGGGAAAGTCCGGCGGGGAATAGTCTTGACTGGAAAGAGTTTGGCGGGAATTGATCCAGCGGGGAAAAGTCCTAGTGCCGTATGTAGTGTGTCGCGGGAGTGGTGTGTAGTGTGCGTGGTGTCCTCTCAGTTTGCATGTAGTATAGGGGATGTGAGGGGTCTAGTGCAGAAGTGAAAAATTGTGTGCCCCTCATATCCATGTGTGAGGAAGAGGGAGGACTCGTGTAGATGGTGTGTGGGTGTTGTTTGTGTATATCCTGTGTACATTTTGTGTTTTTTGGAGTGTCTGTAGACTGTATGTGGGTGTTGGAGATGTCAGGGGAGCAAGCTGTGTGGGCGTAAGTGAAGAAGGGTCTGATGAACTGTTTGTAGAGTGTTGTTATGTCTTCCTTTGAGTGTCCGTAAGTTGTGTGAGTAAGGGCACGTAGGACAGGCCGTTCAGTCTTTGTTTTGCTTTGTTGTTAATATCAGTTATGTGATGTTTGGACGTTCAGCAGCAGTCGAGTGTAACTCCAAGGATTTTCGGCGTGTTGTTTATGGGAAGGGGAGTGTTGTTGAGTGTGATGTTTGGGTGGGTTCTGTATTCAAGGGTTTAGAATGTAACTAAGGTGACAGAAGATTTGTTGCGGAGACTTTTAATCTGTTTGTTTCTAGTCAGTTTTCTAATGAGTAGATGTTCGTTGGTAAATTGTTCGCGGCGGTCTCCTGTTTGGGATGTGAAGTCGTTTCGTCGATAACTGTGTTGTTAGCGGTCGCGTTCATGTAAATATAATATGTCTCATCTGGTTTTGTGTGAGCATTGTCTCTAGAATTTAGTTTGTGGGATATGATTGAGTTGGATCTAGTATTTTCTTCGAATATGGAGTGGGTTCGTTGTCTATTTCAGAATCTGTCGTCTTGTCTTCGTGGTTATTGTCCTTTGTTTTTGTGGTGGGGGTTGGTCTTTGTTTGTTGGAGGGGTTGTACTTTGTCTCTTTTGGTTCAGGTTTCGTTGAGGATCCGTCGTCAGTGTCAATCGAAGGTTTTTTTAAGGCCCCCGCCAGAAGAATCAGACCTTCTTAAATAGTTAATAAAAAAAAGGTTTTTTTATTCAGAAAATGAATAGTTTGGTTGTCAGTTTCCATGCGTTTGTTCGTCGTGTCGTCAGATCTATCAAAGTATATATTCAGTATTTCTTGTGAGTCGTTGTTGGGAAATTTAGCGTCAATGTCGTACTTAAGTTTGAGAGATGCAGTGAGTGTTTCTCCGAATCTCTCTATTTACCGGTTAATGTACGTAGCTATATGGATCTTTAAAATAAGTGCAATTAATTTAATGTTTATGTTTGGTGATAGTTTTAGTTGTGTGTTTTTAACGGTGCTCTTCACTATTTTTGCTTGCATGAGTAGTATTTTCAGTTATTTGTTGTTGTTGTTTGATTCTATTGTCCTAATGGTTTCTTCAGGATATAGGAACATAAACGGGTGTAGTAACTAGTAGATGACACAAAAATATGACGTTATGATATGAATGACAATTAAGGAATAAGATAATGGAAATACAATTTAACCAGTGCCTAGTTAGTAATTGATAAGAAAAACATTAAATTTAGAAGGGATTAAGTTTAAGTAGGTTGTCCCATTTTTTCAAAGTAGTGGTCAGAGTCGACATTTCCAGTCACCTTGTGGCGCCATCTTCCGTTAGCATTTGGTAAGAAATTAATTATATATAAAATGATATATTTCCATTATTAGGTTTTATTGAACATTACAATTCTACATGAATACTTTGGCATTAGAATTGTGAAAATAAAAAATGACTGTACTGCCCCTTTAATTCCATATTCCAAAAAATCCCGTTGATTTTCATTGATACTGCTGTGAAAATTAACCAACATGTTTATCCAAAGATGTCAAAGGATAAATTTATTCCTTTATCCATTCGAATTCTCATTCTCAATACGAATGATTTACGCTTCACAACCTTGCACACAGCCAGAAGACTTTTCCAGTTCTGGTGAAAAACCGTTTTGGCCAAATGAGTTAGGGCCACAACTTTCCTCTAATTTAAATTAAATGCACTTTGGGATATGGTCCATCTTGTACAGAAAACCTGCGTTATTTCCTATTCAAGTGTGTTTGCTCTAAAGCAAAAACGGACAAAATAATGGGCGGATATAAACGGTGAAGCTGTGCGTGCCACATGTGACCAGGTGTTCCATCGTGTCTGCCGGATTATTGGAGAGAGACGAGGATATGTAGAATAACTATTGTATATTATTTGAAAAATACTTTTCTCTTTCTTTTGACTTCAGATTTTTTTCTAATTGACCATCATTTAACTGAATAACCTTAAACTTAAATTGTCCACACTTGGTTGGGCCACCCTGTATATTTGGTAGGCATTGATTGTTTTAATTTTATAATTTTGCGTTTTCTAATATCGTATGTAGAATTAGGATAAATATAAACCAGAGCGTATTGATGGAATAATCACTACAAGAATTAGACCTCTGGGCTCTATCCTGAAGCTGTCTATAGTGAATGGAAGATATGGGATAATGGCGTCCCTTGGGCCCAAACTGTTGTAATTTAGATCATAGATTTTCATTTCCACCATATTTGTCATTTTTTAACGCTACTTGCAGTTTTAGAGCATAGCCTAGGGCTATGCTCTTCAACTACGTGGTCTTAGATTTTTGTGCTTGGTAGTATCATAGGCTTCATTTACTATCACCTCTTCATTTTCCTCTTCCATCCGTGAGTGCAGCCACCGGTGAATGTGTCCCTTTTTGTCACATACCTTGTAGCAAATTATAATCCCGAATCGTAAACAAGGGGAGGAGCCACCGGGCACCTCCCTTTGGGAGGCTCCGCCCCTTTTTAGACACTACACACTGTCGCTCGTGCTCTCTGCAAGAGCGCGGGCGACCATTAAAACGATTATTAATTTCTGCATAGAAATTATTATTAACACTATTCTTTTTTTGGGATCAGGTGATCGGACTATGGACCCAAAACTAGGTCCTCTCGACTAGCGATTGGCCATGATTTGGATCCATTTCGAGCGCCCCTGTGGATTTTGCCCCGATCCCAATCGGCAGGAGCCGGAGGATCAAAAAATTTTTCTATAATTATTTGCACAGCTACGCGAGAGAATACCTTTTTACTTCAACTTTTTTTCGATTAGAGCCAAATCCCGGCCCCAATGGCTTTCCCAAGTGGACGAGAAAAAAAATTCATTTTTTTCACTTTTTCTCAAAATTGGTTTGAACGATTTCTTAGATTTTTACACCCGTCGTACCTGGGACCGCCATACGCGTCGTGTTAAGAAATCAGGGGAGGTCGTAAGTCACAGTTTTTTGCTAGAGTGTCCCAAAAATCCGGCCCTTCCCGGACCATTTAATGGGTATTTCTTTAAGAAATTGGGCTCGCCTTGAATTTCTGTGGGGTCCTGAGCCAACCCCGAACCCAGTGGTGACAATAATTTTTTTCTCGAGCTTGATCTTCCGCGACCCAAATTTTCCTAAATTGGTAATTTTGCCATGAATTTCTCTATAAGAGCATAATGTATCAAGGTATGAGGCTGCTGATCATGCACAAATTGTCCGTTTTTTAATGCGACCCCCCGGTCCCGAGTTATTGGGTTATCCACGTTGGTGACCCCTTGCCCCGACCCGCGGGGGTCCTTACATACGTCCGATTTCAATTTAGAAAAAAGTTTCAGATTTGTCTCGATCCTGGCTGGAATCCTAGGTTTCTTGATTTTCTAAAATACCTCCAGGGGCCAGTCAACCCGGGATTCAATTTTGACTTCAAATCTCGAGAAAAAAACGTTTAAAAGACTTTTTGATATGTCTATTGTAATATTTACTACACTGGTAGTACTAAAAACGTACTACCAGTGTTTATTATAACATGGAAGACGTCAACAAGCACGGAAAACTTTTTTATTTTCATTTTCAGATTTATCGAACCTACTTCCGCCAGCACACCTCAATCTTCGGGTGATGTGTAAATTAAATGCAAATGAGCCTTCTAATTTTTAAAACTTATTGTATAGCGATATATAATCACCAAGAATCAATATAGTAACAAGGGGAACGTTGAAAACCACTTATTTATTTATTTATCTTGCATAAATCGCATCTCCCTTTACCCCCTCCACCCAAGATCCTCCCCTTGGTTGTGTTTAAAATATATCTTACATGGTAATAAGCTTTATTTATCAAAAACTAAAAGTTTAAAGGGATTTTGAGGTTTGAATTGTTATATTAATTAATAAAATCGTATTACGAATACGAATTTAAACATGGCTCACGTCAAAATGCACGGAAAACAGTTTTTTTTGTTACTATTTTCAGATTCATCGACCGTACCTCCGCCAGCACACCTCAATACTTTTTTGGTCATGTATAAGCACCATGAATCAATATATTATCAATGGGAACGTGCAAAACCTCGTATTTAATTTAATTTAACTTGCATAAATCGCATCTCCCCTTACCCTCTCCCCCAAAGACCTCTCCTTGATCTGTTATATAATATATCTTATATAATAAGAGGCTGTGCAGTTTGAATCTTATTCTTAATTGATTAAATAACATAATGAAATGATATTTTATTATTTGGGGCAGTTGAAATCGCCTAATTAATTAATTTTTAATGTGCATTCCTCATGACCTCTCACCCCAACCCCAGCTGCCGTAACTCCTCCCCTTTGCCGGCGATACAATAAAATAGATAAGAGGAAGCATTATATTATAGTGTGCAACATATTATATGAACATGTAAATACAACATGAATTAATAATTCACTTAAGGGACACTCTCGCGTACTAAATAATATTTTTATATCGCATTCCTTGTCTTAACGTGTCACCAACACCCCTCCTCACCCACCATCAATGTGGAGACGCTAATTATTAATATCTTTGATATTAAGAACCTATGTAGATTGTATATTATTATTTAGGGATATAAAAACACATTGAATTAATATTCAATCATTTGGGGGCATTTACAAGAGTGTAAATAATTTATTTAATGTACATTTTAGCAAGTGACATTTATTTCAGATTAGATGACATGACAGAGAAATTCTTTTTCTTCTCTTCAAGAAATATAACGCATTTAGGAAGCCTAAGTGAATTATTTTTTTTTATTAACGGTATAGCAGCCTCTGGTGACCTATTAATAGATTTTTACAAGTTTAATTCGTAATTTGAAAGTATTATCAAGTGATTAGGTTATATTTATATGTAATTGAAACTGGTTTAAGAAATCAATACTATATTTTTGTTAGAATTTTTATTTTGAATGGCGGTAAGAACAAAGCGGAATATTATTTGTATTCAATATTATTCATTGAATATCTTTATTTTTTCCATTTAGTTGGTGAAAATTATATATTTTAAAATTGGTATTGTTTCCCATCTAAATATTATTTATTTTCTTCCATAGAAAATAAAGGTCGAGGGATAACTAAAGGAAAAATACTGAAAATCTTCTGTGTGTACTTCCAAGCTATTGGACAGTTCCTTAATTTCGATCAAATAAGAAATGTAATGAATATAATATCAGGGTATTTTACTAGTTAACAGACAGTTTCATATTAACGATCAGATGAAAAACGAAATATAATTATATGAATATATATTGTAATAAACTTTAAGGGTTGTATCATATTATATAAATGGATCAAGACAATACAAATTAATATTTCAAGTAGGGGACATTCTCTTTCGTCAGCTACTTCTCTACAGCAGGTCTCTTGTATTTGTGGCTTCCTCCCCTATAGTTTGAATGTGGACTCATCTCTCTATTCAAGATATATGGAGAAGTAGGTTGCTTAAAGGAATTATTTATTGTTCATGGTGTGTATACCAACTCATGAAACCTTTTAATAGATTTATACTGGTTTAATTCGTAATTTGAAAGTATTTATAAGTTATTAGGTTATATATCTATATGATTTACATCGGGATAAGAAAACTTATAATATATATTTGGTAGAACTTATTTTTTGATGGTGGAAAGACAAAACAATAATTATAAACTGCAATATAATGAAGAATTAACGGAATATTATTGGTATTCATTAGTATTCATTGAAAATCTTTATTCATTCTAGTATATTAAAGGAAAATCATATATTTTACGATTGGTTTTGTCACCCTTCAAATATAGTTATTTTCTTTTTCGATAGAAAATAGGTCGAGGTATAACTGTAAGAAAAACGTATTGAAAATTATCTTATGCGTTATATTGTATTTATATGCGCAGAATGTTGAAGGTTATGTTTTTAATATGTTATCAAATTACAATAAGTTGTATTATGTTTCAATATGTGTTGTTACATATTATTTTATATGTAAGAAATATGTTATTATATATTTTATATAATATTTATAATATTAATTTCAGAAACTCAAATTTTTCCAAAAATATAAAAAATCCCCCAAAAAATGAAAAAAACTCAAAATTTCTAAAAAAAAACTAAAGAAACTTAAAATTTCCAAAAACTTAAAATTTCCAAAAACTTTAAATTTCCAAAAAACTCAAAATTTCCAAAAAACTCAAAATTTCCAAAAAACTCAAAATTTCCAAATAACTTAAAATTTCTAAAAAAAACTTAATTTCCAAAAAAAACTTGAAATTTCCAAAAAAACTTGGAAAAATTGAAAATAACTTAATTTAAAATTTTTCAAAAAAATGAAAAAAAAAAATATGAAAAAAAATAAAATAAAAATTCCCAAAAAAAAAAATTTAAAACTCAAAAAAGCTGAGGAAAAACTCGATAAATTCAAACAACTCAAAAAATGAATGAAAAATTAAAAAAAAAATTGAGATAAAAAAAAACAATAAAAACAACAAAAGTTCCTCCGAAGGAGGAACTTAGCATCGTCATAAAAAACAACAAATGTCGTCATATGAAACAACAACCAAAATTTGTCACAAGTAGAAACAAAACAAATGCAAATAATCATAAGAGTGAACAACACACATACACACTTAAAATATGCCATAATATTGGACTTAGCAAGAGTTCCACCAAAATGAGAAACAACAACAAGACAATTTTATGTAATTATAAAAATGTTAAAACTCACACACACACACATAGCACAGCCAACACACATGATGTATATATATATATTGGGGAAATGAAACAGCCATGTTTCATTTCCCAATGATCCGAAAATTGTAAAACGTTGTGTGTCGCGGGGTATGTGTGTGTGTGTATGTGTTTGTGCAAATATCACACACACACGCACACTCTTCTGTGCACGAGGAGTACATAATGTACGCGCGCGCGCACAGGAGAGAGAAGGAGAAAGGTATAAAAAGAAAGAGAGGCAGCAAGAAAGAGAAGAGAAAGGAAAAAAGAATAAAGAAAGCGAGGCAGCAAGAAATAAAGAAAGCGAGGCAGCAAGAAAAAAAAGAAAAAAATCGAGGCAGACATAAAGCGAGGCAGCAAGAAAGAGAGTGAGAGAGAGAGAGAAAGAAAGAAAAAAAAGAGAGAAAGAAAAAAGATAAAAAGGAATAGAGGGTTGGGTGGGGTGGTGTGTTCTAGTCAATGAACCTGAAAAAGTAATCATAATGTGGATTTGGAATAAATGGAAAATGTACTGTTATAAACTATAATTTAAATATGTATATAACTACGTATTTATTTCTACACAAAGCTTCAAAATAACATGTCTTCTAAGGGTTTTGAATTTCTATATAATTGCTTACTTCCCGTCAGTAACCAACCCTCTCAGAAAACCGTTTATACCATCTAACCAAATTGTATGTTTCTATATCCCTATGTAATTTTAGCCAAAGTAAGCCTATTTGTTTAATTTGCTGATTGTACCCTCATAGGCCTAAGTTTAAGTCTCTCCTACCTTAACACTTGTTCTTATAGGCAGAATTGGTGCGACACTGGTTTGGGTAGGACGTAATCATATACTGTTCTACCCTCTATTCTGATCATTCTCATAACCATATTTGCCAAACAGTGTATTTATATTTGTGCCAATAATAAAATTGAACAGGTCATTACCCGCTTTCATTTTCTGTGTAATTGATAAGACATTAATTAGATCAGTTACTGAATTATGGAAATAAAGAATAAACAATTGGTTCTGAAGGGATTAATTCACATATATTCCCATTTAAATTTGAAAGTCTAGTGTCAATTCTCAAACCCAGGAAGTGATCATAACAGTACCACTGGTGGTACACATGGCAGTTAACCTTTTAACGAAATCGGATAGTAGTGATTAAAACTAACGTTATAATTTACCACTATGATTTTCATAATCTTATTCCTGTTACTTTTGTGGATTGAAATACTTTAATTATTTTACAGGCCCAAAATACTGGAAATGGGTGGAGTCGAAAAGAACTTCGAAGAAATAAAGAAGAAGATGATGAACGGCATGCATTTGTTTGACGCCCTTGATGTGCTTCAAATGAGTTGGGGTGGAGTCCTTGTTCACAGGGACGGCCTCGACCGGTGTGTTGCTACATCCTTCGAGGTTCAGGGTGATGATTCATCCTATGTTAAGAAAGAATCTTTGAAACCATTTGGATGTGGAGATTTTGATTTCTCTTTAAGTATTATGGATACCAAATATTTTGAAAATAGGAAACAATTTGATAAACTATTATGTAGATTTTGGAGACATAGTGATCCTTCTGATTACTATGCCCATGCCCATCCAATAAAAACAGAATCCATTCTTACACTCTCTGAAGTTTTCAAAAAATTAAATGTAGACCTCTCTTGCGACATGATTTATTATTTGGCAAATAAAAATGAAATGGAAAAAGATTTAGGTAGAAAATTGAAAAATTTAGATGAATTAAATGATTACCAGTTAAAAAAGCTTGAAAGAGAATTGTATACCAGTAATATGCTTAGGATATTTGGTAGTAGCAAAGATGATGAAGAGAATGGTGAACTTTTGTTCAGAGATTACCGTAGTCTGTTTAAAAGTGGAAACGAGTTGTATGCTACTGCAGAGAGAGGTAGCTACTATTTCATTTTCTATTATACAGCTACCTAGTTGATTTTGTATGTAGTTTGTTGATGGTGTTCGCATAGCTAAGTTAGGAGCACTTGATAATAAAAACTGACAGATGAAAGACATATTTTGTCAAAATGTTAATTGTTAAGATTAGGCTAAGTATTCTATAACTATATTTAAGAGAGTCTAGTGTCTCTATAGTCTATAGCTTTCGTAAATATCATTTGCTTTTTTTTGTGCTTGATCATTGATATTTTGATTAAGCTACGAATCGATTAGCATTCTAAAGGGCCGTACACACGCAGGGTTTTTTAAGTCTTTCCACCAGACTTTTTGCTAAGCTCCTCCTACTTTTTCCACGAGAATATAAGAAAAACTATAACATTATTATTTATTTTAGTTGGTATCCATGATACCTGCAGGTAGTTACATGAGATCCAAATATTAATATTTATTAATAATTCACTATGATTTAGATGTAGTCACTTGGATCGATTTTATTAGGATATTATTGTATTTCCTATTTACTATCTTTATCTTTATGTTACGAATAGAATACTTTTTATAAATCTTTTTAATATTCGTTTAATTTAGAAGTCTATCTTTTAATTACAAATTCAGCACTGAGAGGCTTATATGAAAATTGTGTTTCGGATGTAAGAAAAAAAGGGGGTGACACCATTTGGATTCCGAACTGTTGTAATTTGGAGTATATCTTTATTTTTCATCTTTGATAAGCTTTAAAGGACCTTAAGGACCCCCTGCACTTAAAATTAAAATGTCTAGGAATGTTTTAAATTTTTGGAGCTAAGGTTAGGTTATATAGTATGGGCCACAAAAATGTTTCCGCTTTTTCAAATACTTGTGAATCGTTAGCCAAAGGACGATAAAACTGTATCTTGGTCTCTTATTCTCTGCCTCTTATTGTACTATTAACAGGTAAAATAATTTTGAACTGATGGGAATAGTTTAAGAACAGGTAATCAAAGACTGAGGGTGATTATTTTTTTGTCATTGCCCAAAGATTATTCTTAAGGGGACCGTACCTACATGGATTTCGGAGAAAATTTTATCATTGAAGTTATGTTTATGAAAGTTTGTATGTGTATATAAAATTTAATTCCAAGACGATTTTATTCTTGACATTTTTTCGATTGGACGCATAGAAAATGAGTTATTCGAAATTCTTCTTTCACACTATTGCTTTAAATCTATTAGTCACCTTAATAACTAATTTTTTCACTTCATATAGATATGGGAATTCACCTTAGCTTCTATATTAATTAATAAGATATAGGACACAGTCTCAGCCCGGCCGCCGCCGCGCCCGGCTCGCCCGCCTGGGCAGGGTTGCCACCGTCCTTGAAAATCTTGAAATGTCCTTGAATTTTGATGATCTTGTAAAATGTTCTTGAATATAATGAAATGTCCTTGGATTTTCCCAATATTCAATATTTATTAGATAAATAAATACTTCAGTACAGTTGATTTCATATGAAATGATTAAACAAATATCTAAATTTTTTGCACAGGCATATTGACAAGTTGCATTACTATTTTACAGTGCAGTGTAGTCTCAAACATTGTCTCAATATAATGGTAATAGCTCAATATGAAGGGCTTTACAATAATACATCTGCTCAATCCTGGAGACAGAATTTCACCCAACAGTTATGTGTGTATTAATAGGTTAAAATATTTCTCTGTAATTATATATTATGTCATCTAAAACTGTGTAATTGAATCAATTTTCTTTCCAGATATTTTCAGATTTTAATTTTTCGACCTATTACTAGCTATGCCATCAAAACGAGTAAATTGTTTCAAAAATGAGTGGCCAAGAATAGACAAATATAAGTCAGGGTTAAAAAGGCATGATCATAATCTAGTCTATGCCCAATGTATGCTATGCAAGACAGAGATTCATTTAGGAAGTATAAGGCTAGGAGCCATAGAAAGTCACCTCAAAGGGAAAAAACACTCTAAAAAGCTTAAGCTTACTAAAACAGCCCCTCCATTGTCAACTGATTCAGTTAATTTACCTGTAACTTCATCTGAAAATCAACTTATTCCTGCACCACCAACAGTAGCACAGATATCCTCAACAGAACCCAAGTTATTTCCACTGAAACAAAAAAAAAATGGACCCATTTTCTTTTGCACAACAATGTCTGAGAGCTGAAATAATTTGGGTTCTACACACTACATTTAATCATCATTCTCAAAACTCTAATCAATCCATAACAAACGTTTTCAAAACAATGTTTCCTGATTCAGAAATAGCAAAAAAGGTGACTTGCGGCAAAACAAAATCTGGTTACTTAGTGACTTTTGGGCTAGCCCCGTACTTTCTCAATGAATTGAAAGAAATTCTTGACAAATGTTCTAATTTGGTACTATTGTTTGACGAGTCCTTCAATAGAATTACAAAAGGGGAACAAATAGATATTCACGTCCGCTATTGGGACTCCGAAAAACAATGTATAGTCACACGTTATCTGACCTCAGAATTTCTTGGTCATTGCACTGCAACTGATTTACTAAGCAAGTTTAAAGAGGCAACTAATGATCTTGGAGCAACAAAAGTGCTTCAGGTTTCATTTGATGGATGGGCCAAATGTAAATCACAAGTTCTACTGAGACTATGGTTGCTAACAGGGACATGGAACATCCTACTGCTTCTGGTTTTATTTATTTAGGAAGTTGCGGCCTCCATGTTATCCATGGGGCATTCAAAACGGGTGCAAATGCTATCGAATGGAAAATTGATAATCTTCTGGGATCGTTATGGTATCTTTTCAGTGACTCTCTTGCAAGGCGTGAAGATTATACAACTATAACGGGATCAACAGTGTTCCCTCTTCAGTTTTGCTCTACTCGTTGGATTGAAGATGTGCCAGTTGCTCAACGAGCTGTAATAATTTGGAAAAACATCTGTAAATACGTTGAATGCCTCGAGGCCGGTCCCAAATCAAAACGACCTACTTCAGCATCATATGCAACTGTGTTGAAAGCAGTCAGATGTGATCTTATTATAGCCAAACTTCATGTATTTTGTAAGTATTTTCAGAGCGACAAACCTTTGTGTCCTTTTTTAGGACCAGAGCTATACAAACTTCTTGTTGAATTGATGGATATGTTTGTTAAAACGAAGGTGCTCGAGGAATGTACAGTTGCATCTATTTCAAAAATTGATTTGATAGAAGAAAACCTCAAGTTGCCTAAAAATGTTCGCATTAACTTTGCAGCAAAAGAATGCATAAAAAATCTGATGCAAGTGAGGCAAAACTGGTTGAATTCCAGTATCAATGCAAATTGATGTACAAACAACTACGGAAAAAATAATTGCTCGATCTCCTCTGAAATTTCCAATTGTCAGTAACCTCGAATGTCTTGTCTCTAAGAAAATTGCAAACAAAAATTCTAAACATGCCGTTAAGAAATTTGAAAGTCTTCTATCAGAATTAGTAGAAAGTAACTTAGCCTATGAAATTAATTGCGATAGCCTAATAAAGGAATACGAGACATTGGTTTCATTAGTTCAAAAAAAAACACAAGGAAGGATTTTCAGAGTACAATCACAACAAAAGCACTCGATTGGACCAATTTTATTACAATATAATTGGTGAAAAACCAGAATTTGCTAGCTTGTGGAAACTTTTGAAAATGATCTTAATACTATCACACGGCCAAGCTACAATCGAATGAGGTTTCAGCATAAACAAAGATACTATGACACCTAATATGAGTGAAAAAAACTCTCATTGCACAGCGCATTGTAGTTGATGCTGTTCGCTCACAGTTGGGAGCTGAACATTTTGCAAAAGATGTGCACCGCATCAACATCAAAACCAAATGATTGTGAGTTGTAGCTCTGCAAAAATGCGCTATTCTGATTACATGCAAATTGAAGAAAGAATAAATCAACAAAATGACATTACTGTAAAGAAACGAGCTTTAAGAGAAGAAATAAATGCATCTTCAGGTAAAAAAATAAAGCTGCAGACATTAGCACAACGTTTAATAGAAGAGGCTGATATGATGGCGAGAAAGGCCGAGGCAGAGAAAGATCTCTCGCATCTTACCACCTCAAATCAACTGAGATTGAAAGCGAAGAAGCAAGAGGAAGAAATTATTAGGCAAGACACAATAATCAATACTCTCTTCAGGACAAAATAAAAAATCTGTAGTGGCTGTTTTTCAATATCTTTCAACATATGCATTAATTAAATAAATTAATGCACACTAATTAACAATGAATATATTTCATGAATATATTTTTTACAAGTTACATATTTTGTTTACTTATGGTTCTCTGTTCTTTATTTTTACGTATTAATTATCATTAGTAGTAAGTTAGTCTTTTTGATTGAGGAATTCATGTTTTTTAGGAATTGATATTTTTATTTTATTTTTCAATGTAATTCTGATGATGTCTTTTTGATTTATTATATACTTCAATTTATTTCCACACCAATGAATGTTGAAGATTTTGCACAGGAATAAATTTCATGCCTATGTTCAACTGCATGTAATATTATTTTTTTATTTACTTTCAAATATTGTATACAATAAAAATGATGATACGTTAATTTAAAAAAAGCCAAGCCCCATCCAATCAAGGTATTAAACAGTACATTTGAGAATTTTTTTTACAGTCACAGTTAACAACTGAATGAATTATACAGGTACCTAACTAATTAAAGTTATGCATAAAAAAATTAAATCACAATAAAGACTGTTTGGTGCTTTGGTCAACTGGCTGGTAGGGGCACATTTAAAAACCCTCATGGTTGATATTCACTAATATTAATAAACTCTACTAGAATTATTTAACTGATATTGTCTATTTTTGTTATTGGTTGATTTAAAAATCATCAAATTTGGAGGAATAACAATATAATATATATGTAACCCCAAATTTGTGTCCTTGAAATTTGAGTGGCAACCGTCACAACACGTCTTCACAGCATGAGAGACCAGATCGTCTGGTCACAAACTGGAACTAGAATTCGGGGGGATTCAAGAATATATGGCTTTTCAACCCCACTGTTCCCCCTCACGGACCTTCCGATTTCACACACCCCAGCCCCTTCCGCAGGGCCGAGACCTCTTCCTCCAGTCCTCAACCTCTACCTTCTGGCAGCCTCACCCCCTCCTCAGCCAACAACTTCATCTCTCTCCACACCTCCTCAAGATTCCTCTCACCAAAGCTCATCACTCCGCTCTTATTCACCACCCCATATCTCTCCCTCACCTCCATCAGCATAGGACACTCCAACAGGAAGTGCTCTAAAGTCTCCTCCTCTGCACCGCACATCTTACACCCAAGCTTACCTCCCTAAAATTTCTCCTTCCATCCCAAACTAAGAGAATTTGTTTTCACTCTGAACAGCAGACATGCTCCCCACCTATTTTCATACCACTCTCCCCCTATTTTCTCCTTCTCTCTGTACCATACCAATGTATTTCTGCTTTCCACCTCCCTTCTCCATCTACTCTCCTCCCATCTATCAACTATTCTTCCCAATTCTTTGTCATCCAACACTCTCAAGGGCTCCCAGTTTAAACTCAGCTCCGCCATATACTCCTCCATCTTCCTCATCCATGAACTACCTCCACCCCTCTCCCTCACTCTCTCAACCATATCCCTCAGCACCTCATTCCCAGTGTTCATCAAGAACCCACCAAACCTAACCTTCATCTTCATATCTCTTGCCATAGCTGACGAGCTCCCCACTTCACCCTGCAGACCTGCCACTGGTGCGTAAGTAGGTGCCCTCAAGATCCTTTTCCAAACCCCATTCTCCAATCTGCAACTTCTCAACCTCCGTCTTATTTCACACCATAATCTCCCCTGCAACACCACACTCTTCCAGAAAGATTTCCCATCAGTAGCCTGTCACAAGACCTCTCCACCACTGAGTCGGTTACATTCACCATTCTCTCCGCACTCTTTATCTTTTCCTTCTTATTCTCCCAGAAATAATCCCTCCTTGCACTCACCAACCCTCCCAGATATCTAACTTCCTCCACCACTTCCATCCCCCTGATCACATTCTCTCCAACATCACCCCCACCATTAAAAACCATACATTTACTCTTCTCATTACTTATACCCAAACCAAAATCAATTGCACTCTCCTCCAACACATCTAATCATCTCCTCTGCCTCCTCGCTCGATCTAACCAACAGCAAGCCATCACCGCATAAAAAAGCACCGGTATCCTTCTTTGTCCGCTTCTATACCCCAGGCCACTCCTTAACAATCTCTCTATAATTCTTTCAACTACCATCACAAACAACCGTGGTGATCCTGTGCAACCTTGCCTTATCCCATTCTTCACATCCATCTCACCCAACTCCCTTCCTTCACGCCATACCTCAGTCTTATCTCCCTTATACAGCTCAGCTATCACCTGAATCACCCTTGGATAACACTTATAATGGATTAAACTTTCAATCTGTGCTTTCCTATCCACGCTATCAAAAGCCTTGCTAAAATTCACTGCCGCCACAACCAACACCTCCTTCCTCATATAGCTCTCCTCCACACAGTTATTCAAAATCCACAGTTTTTCTCTATCTTTCTTCCTTCTGTAAAACCAGCCTTCATACCACTCACCCTTCCATCAAACATCCCCTGTCCCACCAATCTATCCTTAATCATACCCATGAATAATTTGTACCCTACATTTGTTGGAGCCACAGGTCTATGCTGCATAGCCTGTGTTTCTTACTTTGGGAATCATTACTGTCTTTGACCTCTTCCATTCCTCCCCAACGACACTTCTCTCCAGCACCCCATTGTACACCTCAACCATACCCTCCAAACATTTCTCACTCCTACTCATAGCATTATAGAGTTCTCCCTTAATACCATCAGGACCTGGTTGCTTTCCACCTTTCACTTTCTTTATTCTCCTCTCCACCTCCTCTTTTCAAAGCGGAAACTTTCTGAAACTGTTTAATAATCTCTATTGAATGAATTACAAAATAAAGTTTAAATATAATGCGTTTCAACTAAATTTTGAACATAGAGTGAAGCAGGTAAATTGCGGTACATTAACTAGCTTCGATCTGAAACCACAGACGTATACGTAACTTCAAAACTCACAAAGATATTTGAATCAATACGTAGGTACAGAGTTTCTTTAGATAGTAAACAACTTAATTGTACAATTCGGTTAAGCAGGCCGCTGATTCAAATTGACTCTAAAGGAATGACACTAACAACTTGTTTGCTGCTTAATATTAACCTTATCAATAATTAATATAAACCTAACAAAATTTTATTTTCGGTGCCATATATTAAAATTTGAACTTCAGTGTTTTTGTTGATAGATTCAAGAAGCTAAATTTAGCACACTGTTTATTTGTATATTTTTTTCAAAATGGTGGAGTCTTCCGCGGTGAAATTTTCCACATCTGCCATTTAACGCCGGTGGTATCTTTCGCGGTGGAATTTATCGGCCACAATTTACCATGTACTTTCGATTTTAGATAAATAAATTTCTTTCAAATTTTCAGTCTTAAATTTTTTTACATATATTTTGATCTAAATTCACTCGGTTTAAACCATGTTGGTGAATGTAGCCAATTGCTTCAGGAGAGTACTACATCCTTGCAACTTGCCTCAGCTTCATAAACTCACAATAAATCCGTAAGTATTCACACTCTACTTTTATTGGTAAATTTTCTATAAAAATCATCATTAACAGTTTGAAATATCTTTAACTATTCACCAATGCTTATATTATATCCCAAATTTCAGTATATGATTTTATACCTTTTTTCTCCTTTTAAGATCAATCATCTCCCAACCTTTGAGACAAAGACACAAAAACCAAAGACTCGAGAACAACAGGAGACACAATAATGTTCCATTACGGCATGCTAAAGCCACCAGAACAGTAAGTCCTAGTCTTAAAAATGATCTTACCCAGCAAACATAGATTGTGTCTATTATATTTCTAGAGTCTAGACTAAACGATACCACGTGCTCTACACTTTCGATGTCACAAGAAGTAACATAATAGATCCTCTGTATCGTTCAGATACATTTTCAGATTACCGATGCAACACTCAAAAGAAATGAAAAAGATGTATAAACGAAAGCGTTTTAGTAATGGAGTAGACACCTAATGTGATATAAAAACATACCTTAATTGAAGATATTTGGAAACTGTTTCGATGGTTTGTTGATACCATTACATTGTATCAGAACTCTTTCTAAATGACGCATAGAACCTTCAATTATCATTTATAAAATAGTAACCAGAAAGAGACAGCTCATCGTTCAGATACTTTTTTAGATTATAGCGATGCAATAGAATAGACAACAAATACGATGTCACAAATATATATCTATATTGGAAGATATATTTCCAGAAGAAATTTGAAATATCGAGCTGTATTTATTACCAACTCCTACCTTATTACATATAGTGCAATTAACGTTTGGGGTATATCAATTTTATTAATGTTAATTCAATTTATTTATTAGAAAACTGAACTACTTCAGGGACAGTCCCCCATTTAGTAGTCATGTAGGTTACAGAATGAGTTTCCCTGTCAGCAGGCTACCGAGGCAACCTGCTGACAGGGATTACAGGATATTAACCTATTATATGATATTTAACCTATATATGGAACTAAATGGTTCCATATATAGATTCCACTATATTCTATTATATATTCTGAGGGATTTAAGAAAATTTAAAATGAGAGTAGGGTTGATATCCTCTCCCAAGAGTGACTGTTGGCAGGGTTGAGGATGGTGCTTCTTGCGATGGTTAGTTCGGTACAGTCAAGGAATATATGCTTTATTGTTAGTGCATCATTGTCACACCAAGGACATGGCGGTACATTTCGAGCAACGGAATCATCCATGAGATAGCTGTGGGTGAAGATGGTGAGTCCAAGACGTAATCTGTTGATTATGACGCCTTCTTTTCTTGTCAAGTTGAGAATTTTGGGTTTTGATAGTTCTTTTACTATTGATTGGAGGTGGGAGTTGTTGTTGTTCCATTGAATTTTCCATTTGCTTGTTTCTTTATGAGAGAGGTCCTGTCAGTATGGGGACAAGGTATGAATTCTGGGTTTCTGGTTGCTGCCTGTTTGGCCTTTTGATCTGCTAGTTCGTTACCTGGAATTCCGCTATGGCCTGGAATCCAGATGATTGCTATTTCAATGTTGGCTGATAGGAGGTTATGGAAGAGGATTTAGATTTTGTAATAGAGTTGGGTTTTGGGCTGTAGTTCACTGAGAGCTTGTACAGCACTCAGTGAATCAGTGCAGATGAGAAACTAGATTACTAGTCAGTGTGTTTGCTGACCTAGTTTTAATTCAATGAGTTTTTAATTAAATTCCTAAGTAATCAGGAAAAATAAAACAACTCTATATATACTCTAGAATTACTATTCGCAAAATATTAAGTACAGGATTACAAGATACAGATTTTGTTCACGCACAGTTTAAAAACATACTATGTTCTATGCACAATATATACCGATTACGGGTAAGAGGATTCGGAACGGACGGACGGGAATAGTGCCAGATGCACAGCGAAGAGATTCAGTTACGATAAGAACAGGGTTCTTTGGAATCCACAGTCTTTTATACTGGGTTCTCAGGGAATAGAATGGAGCGAAATCCACTATGCTAAAAGTTTTTTCTAGATTTTAAAGTCCTTGGTTACAGTATCCAAATTATAATTTGGGGAACATTTATGGAGCCTCCGTGATCTTTTAAGTAATAAAGTTAGTGAGTTATATCCTCTCTCCGACAGAACAGATAGATAATTGTGCATAGCCAACTTTTATGATAGGTAATGATAGTTCAAATCCTAATTTATTCACCTTCTTATAACATTTGCAATCAAGATACTATTCAGATATTGTAAGTTAATCTTTATATAGAATTTTAGGTAAAAGTTAATCGACTCGTACACATAGTCTCAGATTGCACATATGTTAATATAATATAAGTATAATATTCGATAGTATAATATAATATAGTATAATATAATATTCAATATATGTAAATATATATTTAATATAATATAATATAATGTTCAATATATAATAATAATATATTCAAATAGGACATATAGTTAGAGTTGAACACACAGTCTAATATTATATAAATATATAATATTCGTTTATATCGTTCAATTTCTAACACTCCTCCACCTCCAAAGTAGTGAAATTCTCAGATTTTACTTTCTAACAACATCTAACAAACGGTATAGCACCATACTACTATGAGTCGAGTTATTATAATTACAAGGTCACACGTTAGCTAATTCATTCTATGTTTAAGATTTTATTAATGGTATGGAGATACATTGTAATAATATACTGAAATATAATTCCTAGAGATACAAATTGTTTTTTATCCTTATGTCCTAATTACTTAATTTATCACCATTAAAACCCAAGAACACAATACAATTATGATTATATATAGATAACTTGCTAAATCAATATGAGTAATTAAGACTATGATTATACAATCAAAAGATAGAATATACTTAAGTAAGAATACAAGAATATAAGAATATGTTACCTACTAATCATAAGTAATCAATATAATCAAATTTTAATCAAGAATCTAGAATATAATTTTACAATGTTGACATTAAAAAAATGGAATTGGTATGTTTCTGTGCCCTTGCTCATTATTGGAGGATATTGAATTTAAGGACAAGGTCGGATACACTTTCCTAGGATATGGAGTATTAGTGGCTACATTTACTACAGTTGGAGGTTCCAGTTTAGTCTCTGGAGATAACCAGTTACTTCCTTTTTGTCTCCACTTACGGCTACTGGCACGTGTACTATCAGCCGCAGATCTTAGTGAGCTAGCAATGGAGTCTTTACTTCTACTAGACCACCTACTGGACATCTCTCTAGCCTTACCAAACCCCTTTCTAAATGAAAGCTTTAATGAGTCACGTGGTGATTTGGGGAGTCGTTTTTTAATACCCTTCCGTATTCCCAATTCAATTGTTTCATCTCGACTTCCCTTGTTTCTCCTTCTATTTATAAACCAATTTCGAATTTTTGGTAAGAATATGATTGCTAATAGTATTGAATGAAGGATGACTATTATCGTTACTCCACCATAAGCTACTATTGAATATGAAGTAACCTGTTCCAAGGAAATATCATAAGTATCGAAATCAAAAGTAAATTTATCATCTTCTGAAGGAAGTTTATCAATTTGATTTTTAATAGACTCATGTAAAGGTTGGGTTTCATTTAAAATGAAGGGAGGCAATGAAGTAATGTCGAAAGTCCTTCCCTTTCCTGAGTTTCCTACCAGATCTTCTAGGTCAATATCTTGTGTTAACATAGCAAGCCATCTTGCTTCATTTGATGTTAAATCGCATTCTTTAGGGATAAAGGTTAAGCCTTCTATAGTATCTTTAATGCGAGTCTCAGGACAATCTAATTTAATGGGCGTTGGCTCAGAAACATACAACAATCTATTTTGTGGAGTATTTGTTAAATAGGTACCTGTGGGATTACCTAATTTCTTAAAATTACATAACATTAACACATCACCTACATTTCCAATATATCCTGCATATGAACATGAATTATGTTTAAGATTCCAGATGGGAAATATATCATCAATAACATGGAGTTCATCATTAATAGAATTTACAGACTTAGAACTTAAGACTATGTATTCATACTTATTTACTAAAATTACATCGTCTAATTCAGCTATCATTATTGAACCGGAGGAAAGTTTGATTGGATGTGGTACTAACGTATAAACCCTATACTCTGTCAACTCGACCAATGGAATTGGTCATAGTCTTTGAGTAACCCCTTATTATTAAATATCAGAGTATTATTCGAGAAATCCAAATGGGCATTATTTAATATATTCATCCCTAAAACAATAATTTGTTTTACGTGGCTCACCTTGCTTAAGACCAACATTTCCACTGGAAAGTGTCCTCGAGGAGTAATTAATCTCACCTTTATGCTTCCTGCTATTGGAATAGTATTACCACTAGCGTCCTTCACGCTACGGTTTGTTTTCTTTAAATAATTTTGAGGTACTAATTCTTCATTTATTAATGAAATGGAAGCTCCTGTATCAATGAGAGCATCATATTTCCTATTATTTATTTCTACCCTTAATTTAGGAGTGGATATCGAGTTATTTAACTCGAAAATTCATAAAACCCGAATTTTTTTGTAGATTTATTAAGACTCTGTCATAACTTTGAGTTATTTCACCTATTGAGGTACCATATAGAGATAGACTAGTAATAAATAGATTTTCAGGTTTTATGAAAAACATGAATAGTACTGATTCACCACATGATTCCAATTCACATGTTACATACGAGATGACACAAACGGTCTAAAAAAAAGATTATGCGGAATGAGTAATAATTAAAATCATTTATATAATGATTAATGATCAATTACTAAAAAGAAACAAGGATTGTTAGGTGCAGCTCCACTTCATGAATAACTGACTTTTATAAAATCGAAAACTGTGTAATTTTATAATTCGAGCAATTTTGTTCATTCGAGCAATTTGATAATTCGAGCAATAATTGTTCATTCGAGCAATTGTTCGTTCGAGCAATTGTTTTTCGAGCAATTGTCTTTCGAGCAATTGTTCTTTCGAGCAATTGTTCATTCGAGCAATTGTTTTTCGAGCAATTGTCTTTCGAGCAATTGTTTTCGAGCAATTTACCGGCTACCGTTTATAACAGATATAATGAGAACGGATATCGATAATATCCGTACAGCTATAAAAGATATTGTTATTTATAGGAAAAATGTAATTCGTATATTGCCGATTTACAGCAAATTCTAGTATATCTTATATTCTTGAAAGACTATAATCAATTATAAGCTTACCTGTGTTATAAGTTTTGTTATCTTTAGTTCACTTCATAACAGTTAACAAAGTGTAAGTTTCGAGTTACCTGGTTCCAACTTTTCATATTTATAAGCAAAAACTATATAATTTAACATTAAATTGGTATCCATGATACATATCATGAATGTTGAATAATTTATTTTCTTCTGTCCAAAAATATGAAACTGTTCGATTACTCGGAACTTGCTCTATAAGCATTTACTTTACTGTTTTAATTTGTTCTCTATTCCCTTTATTTTTCTCATTTTCTCTATTCCTTTTGTTTCAGTTCACAAATAAGTACCAGCATTCCACATCTAGGGTTAAGCATCAGAAGTTAGCTTCCACCAGTAGGTATAGAGACTGGTGAGTTGAAGAATGGACCGTCAAGTTCATTCTTAGTTTGAAGTCCTTATCTTTTCTTTGACGGAAAAAAACATATTTATAAATAAATCTATTGAGCTGAGCGAAAGAGCTCATATTTATTAGTACTACCCAGGGTGAATTTAAAAAAACCAAACACCTGGTTTAAACCATGGTTTTTTTTATGGAGCAATAAAAAACATTTTTTTCATGGTTTTTATTAGATTTTATCATATACAATCATATCTTATAAATCTAATATGAAATAAGTCTCAACTTTTGCTGTTTTAAACAAAACAAAGATACATATTTATTGATTGTACATAGGTACTGTGTTGAAGTTAGTTTTATTTGCTCAGCACTGAATAGGTAGATATGTAATGATTAAATTCTAGTGACTTTTCTTTAGTCTCTCTCTCTCTCTCTCTCTCTTGAAGTTTCTGTTAGCGTCACTCTGATTAGTAGCAGTCAACCAGTCATAGTGTAAACACACATGCAAATTCTTCAGTGAAAAATTCAGTGATATATAATAATTACCTTGTGTTATCTAAATATTAAACTCAATTTCTTTGATTGATAATTTTTTTCAAAAAAAACACGGTTTTAATGGTTTTTTGGATGGTGGCCACATCTCAAACGTGATAGGGTAACCCTATCACGACGAGACATGGACGACTCACTAGGGTGGCTGGAGGCCCAGACCCAAGGAGTCTGTTAGGAGGAGAGGAATCTAGAGCTCGTTGTGTGAATGTGGTGTGTATGTGTTTGTGAAGAGATGTGTTGTCGGGAGTAGGAGAAAAAGTGGAGTAGAGGTGTTTTTAGTGTGACGCGGGAGTGGTGTGTAGTGTGCGTGGTGTCCTCCTCTCAGTTTGCATGTAGTATAGGGGATGTGAGGGGTCTAGTGTAGAAGTGAAAAATTGTGTGCCCCTCATATCCATGTGTGAGGAAGAGGGAGGACTCGTGTTTCTGTGTGTAGGTAGTGTGTGGGTGTTGTTTGTGTACATTTTGTGTTTTTTGGAGTGTCTGTATGTGCGTGTTGGAGATGTCAGGTGACCAAGCTGTGTGGGCGTAAGTGAAGAAGGGTCTGATGAACTGTTTGTAGAGTGTTGTTATGTCTTCCTTTCAGTGTCCGTAAGTTGTGTGAGTAAGGGCGCGCAGGACGTTCAGTGTTTGTTTCGCTCAGTTGTTAATGTCAGTTATGTGATGTTTGAACGTCCAGCCGCAGTCGAGTGTAACTCCTAGGATTTTCGGCGTGTTGTTAATGGGAAGGGGAGTGTTGTTGAGTGTGATGTTTGGGTGGGTTCTGTATTCAAGGGTTTAGGGTGTAACTAAGGTGACAGAAGATTTGTTTGCGGAGACCTTTAATCTGTTTATTTTTAGCCAGTTTTCTAATGAGTAGATGTACGTTTGTAAATTGTTCGCGGCGGTCTCGTGTTTGGGATGTGAAGTCGTTTCGTCGATAACTGTATTGTTAGCTGTTACGTCCATGTAAATATAATATGTCTCATCTGGTTTTGTGTGAGCGTTGTATATAGAATTTAGTTTGTGGGATGTGATTGAGTTGGATCTAGTATTTTCTTCGAATATGGAGTGGGTTCGTTGTCTATTTCAGAATCTGTCGTCTTGTCTTCGTGGTTATTGTCCTTTGTTTTTGTGGTGGGGGTTGGTCTTTGTTTGTTGGAGGGGTTGTACTTTGTCTCTTTTGGTTTAGGTTTCGTTGAGGATCCGTCGTCAGTGTCATTCTAAGGTTTTTTTAAGGCCCCCGCCAGAAGAATCAGACCTTCTTAAATAGTTAATAAAAAAAAACAGTTATTTTTATTCAGAAAATGAATAGTTTGGTTGTCAGTTTCCATGCGTTTGTTCGTCGTGTCGTCAGATCTATCAAAGTATATATTCAGTATTTCTTGTGAGTCGCTGTTGGGAAATTTGGCGTCAATGTCGTACTTTAATTTGAGAGATGCAGTGAGTGTTTCTCCGAATCTCTTTTTCCGGTTAATGTACGTGCAATTAATTTAATGTCCATGTTTGGTGATAGTTTTATTTTTTTTAGTTGTGTGTTTTCGACGGTGTTTTTCACTATTCTTTCATAAGTAGTATTTTCAGTTATTTGTTGTTGTTGTTGTTTGTGGATTGATTCTACTGTCCTAATGGTTTCTTCATGATATAGGAACATAAACGGGTATAGTAACTAGTATACGACACAAAAATATGGGTTCTAGGACAACTTGCCGCCGGACAGTTCACCGCGGACAATTTGCCGCATGGACAACTCGCTGCGTGATTTCTGTTTTGCCGGATTACACATCATTCACATATATTAAAAATTATTATAAATTTGAACAAAGTTTTGTTTCTATACGCTCAAGACTGACACAAAACAGTAGTTGACAAATTTCATTAATTCAATCAATTAGTTTTTTCTGTTATATCTGGGAGAATCCGCAAAAAAATATTGAAGCTATTAATTTAAATTTAGAAGTGCTTAACGTCTGTCAAAATGAAATGAAATACAAGGAACAGTAAAAATAAGTTAGAAAGGAAAGTGACTCCTTGAACAAAGGCATCAACCACCAGTCTGTGACAATGCTCATGGATGCAAAAATGCTACTTCGTGGATGCGATCACTTACCAAGGAATGATTAGAATAGGAACACAAGCACAGGTGGCTGCACTCACGTATAGAAGAGGGAAATGAAGAGATGATAGTAAATGTAACTTATTAGCCTACCTGAAACAAAAATCGAAGACTTTCAAGCTAAAGAATCTTTTATTTGCACTGATGTACTAGTTTGAAATTAAAGTGATTTTTACAGGTCAATAAACATAGAAGATACCCGAACTTTGCAACACACACTATGTTTATATAATTATAGTTTAAAGAGCGTTATATTTAACTTTTGAAATGGAAAAGAAAACATTTTCTAATACTGCTAAATAAAATTTGATAATTAATTTAAAACACGCAGCTAATATTTAAAATATTTTATTAAAAACATATATCATATATCATAAGGCGAGTTATTTGACGGCGAGTTGTCCTCACGGCGAATTGTCCGGTCACCAAAAATATGACGTCACTTAAATAACACATTTCTTGTTTGTGACCGAGCGGCTCATAATTCCTCGTATTTGCATGTTAATGTCGAGAATTTTAAAGTCATTTTATAAGGGTTTCGTGTAAAAGAAAAGCTAAAATGGCGATTGAACATCTAAGTTTTTCTTTAACTTATCTATAAAAAATAGGGTCTTTAAGATATGCTACCTAGGAGCCTAAACTAGTGCTAGTTCACTTCTGAATTGTAGTTCCTATGAATAACCATTAAGTAATATAATAATGGAAATACAATTTAACCAATGCCTAGTTAGTAATTGATAAGAAAAAAAAATTAGAAGTGACTAAGTTTAAGTAGGTTGTCCCATGTTTCAAAGTGGGGGTCAGAGTCGCCATTTCCAGTCACCCGGTGATCACGTCAAACTATATTCGATAAGCTTTTTACCATACCCTATATGTTACTGTACCCAGGGTTTATCTATATGAGCATCCGGAAATTAGTAAGATATACCTTTTCTAATTATTAATAATTGTAATTATATGAGAATAGTCAAATATATTTTTATTATAATGATTTAATCTGATACAGACTATGTATGTAAACTATACAGGGTGGGTCAAAAAATATCGAAGCCCAACTTTGATTTGATATATCTCGAAAGCTACTAACGTACTCAATTTCTTAATATTACCATTGTGTTTGTTTACTTTTTATACACAAATAATAGAAAATAAAATCAAGAAAATTCATGATCGATATTGACGCTATAGTGATTATAGTAAGCGGTGTCAAGAGTATTCTTGCGCACAAACATAAAATTGCAGAAAAACACGATATGCCTCTATATATATAACATGTAATTAAGGTTGACAGACGTTTCGTCGATAGACGTTTCGCCGACAGACGTTTCGTCGACAGACATTTCCTCGACAAGACGTTTCGTCGACAGGACTTTTCGTCGACAAGACGTTTCGTCGACAAATTTTCGTAAAATGGATATTAACACACTCTAATGTTACAGAACATGTACTTTTTAACAAAATAATGTATCACGCGATCAAATTATGAAATAGAATACTGGTAAGGAGGAAAGCTATTAAATTATTTCAATTGTTTGTCTACTTTAATACTAAACTAAAAAATATATATCATATATATCGCACCAAATAATGAAATCATTGAAATCTAAATGACTGTATCCACACACAAAGAGCATTCTTAAATTAAAGTTGCTTTGTGTATCTTGCCGTGTTGGCTTGGGTAAATGTGTCGTTTCGAGTACTTTGAGAATATTAATAATAATTTATTAGTTCTACAATATTATGTAATAAGCTCATATTTTTCTTGGAGGATCACAAATTCGAAGATGGGATATCGTTCGATAACTTTGATCTTTTTGTATTTTAAAGCCAACTACTTGTTTCAAAGAATCATTTTTTTGTAAAACAATAACCTTAGTATCGATAAGCATTCAACGGTTAGTTTTTATATTAAATCTTGACTTTTAATCTAGAATTACCACTCAATTACAGAAAACCCACTGTAGTCGAACAGTGGACATTTACCAACTGAAAATGACTTGTCAAATACAAATCCAACGATATAAATCATATTATTACTATAATACAGTACCTGTTATTGAATCTAAATTATATTCGAATTCAAGTATGTATTTTAGGCCCCCTTCACACTTGCATTTCTCAACGTCGCCTGTAAAAAAATGCTCATGGCAAAAAGTTTAGCTACAATAGATTTTAATGGAGCCCTCCACACTTGCGTTCATTTTTACTAGCATTTTTTTACGCAATTGCAGCTAAACTTTTTACCATGAGCGAGAAATGCAAGTGAGAAGGGAAACTTTCAATATTTTGATTTAAAAGAAAAATCTTTCAAAAGCCAAAATATGTATTTGAATTTCCAAATAATTAGTGTCAATATAATTGTAGCCCGTAGTCATGATACTACTACAAATGATTTGTTTTTCCTTTAAATATGTATTTCCCTATAAAATTGTGACACACGGACGGATATTGAATAGTTTTGATTTAGTATTAAAGTAGAAAAACGATTGAAATATATTTAATAGTTTTCCTCCTTACCATTGTTCTATTTTGTAACTTGATCGTTTGATACATTATTCTGTTAAAAAGTACATGTTCTGTAACATTAGAGAGTGTCAATATCCATTTTACGAAAATTTGTCGACGAAACGTCTGCACACCGTAATTAATAATCCATTACAAAAGAAATATATAATCTTAATTCCTTCCTTTCAGTATATATATGTATATATATATTGATCAATGATCATGTATGTGAGGCTGAGTCGATTGCGGTTGTGTAGTATAACATGAGATAATTCTATTTAATTATAATGCAGTTAAAATAAACTTTTGGAATGTTTGATTGATTGAAATGATTGATTGTGATTGAAATATTAAAAATATGTCTTCAAATAGAAAATGAAATGCAAAACAAATTAAGTTTTTTTTTATTTATTTGTAGTTGTATATTGAACTTCATTAGTCTTTATGAATGTGGTGCGTTATGTTGCTATTCAAGATCTCCATGTGAATACAAATCGGAAGAATTAGCAAGATAGAGGAAAAAGGATTTTAAAAACCGATTCCCTTAATGATATAATATATTTATTGTACTAAGTGGAGGTTGTGAATTTAAATTGAAAAAAAAAACAAGGTATAAAAAAATTGGTTTAATTACATGGTAGATTTATTGTACTTAATGAAGGTAAATTCAAATTAAAAAATACAAACCGTAAAAAGTGGGGCTTTATTTTATCAATGAAGGTGATAATAAAAAAAACCGCGGATTTTATCATACATACTTATTTATGTTTGTTATTTTCATATTAATTTATGTAGGCAGTAATCAAGCTTTGTTTGCGTCAAAAAGGTGAAAAGATCATGTGAATTCGACGACAAGAAGTCATAGTTTTAAATATAAAGTCATCTCTTCACTTGAGCTAGATTCTAGATAGAAACTAATTTCAGTTGGTTTGTTTACAAGATGGTTCCACTGATTGTGGCGCCATCTACCGTTAGCACTTGGTAAGAAATTAATTATATACAATATGATATATTTCCATTATTAGGTTTTATTGAACATTACAATTCTACACGAATACTTTATTCTTTCTAAGCAATCGTTTGGCATCAAAATTGTTGAAATAAAAAAATGACTGTACTGCCCCTTTAATTCCATAGGTCCCAAAAATCACGTTGATTTTCATTGATACTGCTGTGGAAATTAACCAACATGTTTATCTGAAGATGTTAAAGGATAAATTTATTCCTTTTTTCATTCGAATTTTCATTCTCAATACGAATGATTTACGCTTCACAACCTTGCACACAGCCAGAAGACTTTTCCAGTTCTGGTGAAAAACCGTTTTGGCCAAATGAGTTAGGGCCACAACTTTCCTCTAATTTAAATTAAATACACTTTGGGATATGGTCCATCTTGTACAGAAAACCTGCGCTATTTCCTATTCAAGTGTGCTTGCTCTAAAGCAAAAACTGACAAAATAATGGGCGAATATAAACGGTGAAGCTGTGCGTGCCACATGTGATCAGGTGTTCCATCGTCTCTGCCGTATTATTGGAGAGAGACGAGGATATGTAGAATAACTATTGTAACGGCTATCCGTTATGGAGGAGGAAACATACAACCAATGAGATGCTATCTTGTACTTTCGATCCTCGTGTTCTACAAACGTAAATCTGTTATAATTCATTCAATCAATACAAGACAAAATAATATCAAAAATAATAAACTAGGACAAAGCTGAGTTGAATGTGAACGTTGTCACTGAGTAAGTTCTAAAGTTTTAGTTCAAATTATTTAAAAAAAAAACTAAATAAATATATAGGTAGATATTTTAACTCATTTAGAAGCAATATAATATAGTAATGAAAGCAACGTTATAAATAATAAATGAAGGAAGGAAGTTAACATATTAAAGAGATACATAAATTCCTTTTAACAACTAGTTACAAAAGTTGAAACAATATGATGAAACGTAATCAAATATGTGCTACGTAACAAAGAATACCTAATAACAAAAGCATATACTGGCTGCTGCAATTTGAAATATGAAGTCCAGTATTATCTAGTTACAATATTATGAATATTTGATACCTGATGCAATTAACGTACCAACTATGCGGCTCCTAATTTCAGTTTTCAAAGACACCAGCACAACCTCTTGTAGGTAATGTCATGAGTCTACTGAGAAAAATGTTAAGGGAAATGTATAGCGTTACCACAGTACCTATTCTATGTACTGTGATAGCGACTTAGGCTACGTTATAATGAGTTCGGATGATAATTTGCGAATAACCTAAGTGATAAACAGTATGCAAAAATAAAATCTTAGGTACACAAATGTAAATATTAAGTTTGATGCATTTAAATTAAATATTGTGGAAACCTCCACAACAACTATTGTATATTATTTAAAAATATACTTTTCTCTTTCTTTTGACTTCAGATTTTTTCTAATTGACCATCATTTAACTGAATAACCTTAAACTTGAATTGTCCACACTTGGTTGGGCCACCCTGTATATTTGGTAGGCATTGATTGTTTTGATTTTATAATTTTGCATTTTCTAATATCGTATGTAGAATTAGGATAAATATAAACCAGAGCGTATTGATGGAATAATCACTACAAGAATTAGACCTCTGGGCTCTATCCTGAAGCTGTCTATAGTTAATTGAAGATAAGGGATAATGGCGTCCCTTGGGCCCCAAACTGTTGTAATTTAGATTATAGATTTTCATTTTCACCATGTTTATCATTTTTTAACGCTACTTGCAGTTTTGGAGCATAGCCTAGTGCTATGTTCTTCAACTACGTGGTCTTAGATTTTTGTGCTAGGTAGGCTCATAGGCTTCATTTACTATCACTTCTTCATTTTCCGTTTCCATCCGTGAGTGCAGCCACCGGTGAATGTGTCCCTTTTCGTCACATCCCTTGTTAAATGACTGCATCCACTGAGTAGCTTTTCTGCATCCATGAGCGTTTTCACCGACGGTGGTAAGTGACTTTGTTCATGGAGCCACTTTCCTTTCTGACTGCTTCTTCTAGTCCCTTGTATTTTATTTCCTTTTGACGTCAGTGATATGGCCTTTGGTTCCAGAGCAGACGTTAAACCCTACAAAATTAATTAAATATTAAAAATTATAATTTAAGATTAATTTTATTTATTATTATCATTTCAATAGACATAGTTGAGCTATTTTCTTTTATTCTAATTCATAGAAAATGAAATGTTCAAAGAGTTATTATCAATTTCTTGCTGTTATTACTGATTTTATAAAAGCGGGGTAATAAAATTACTTAGTCTACATTTATTGAAAGGAAACTTTTGACCATATTTTGAACATAATAATTAGTATAATTCCACTAATTAGGTTTTTTATTGAACATTTTTCTTGAAACACTGTATCTCTGTTATTTAGATGAAAAAAGCTAATTTTTGTCAAATCAGAGATATTAATTTATTTGTAACATAAAGAAATTTTCAGCATTAAAATTTAACTAGGCACTCTTGTAAATGAACCTGAAAATGCAATAATAATGTTGATTTGAAAATTGTTTCCAATAAATGGAAAATGTACCACCGGTGATACTCATGGCAGTTAACCTTTTAACGAAATCGGATAGTAGTGATTAAAACTAACGTTAAAATTTACCACTATGATTTTCACAATCTTATTCCTGTTACTTTTGTGGATTGAAATACCTTCATCATTTTACAGGCTCAAAATACTGCAAATGGGTGGAGTCGAAAAGAACTTCGAAGAAATAAAGAAGGGGTTGATGAACGGCAAGTACAACTTGCTTCACGCCCCTCTTGTGCTTCACACGAAATTTTATGGAGTCTATGTTCACAGGGACGGCCTCGATCGGTGTGTTGCTACATCCTTAAAGGTTCAGCATTCAAATTTGTTTAGAGTTGAAAAAGAATCTTTGATACTGTTATTTAGTAGTGATTTTGATTTCAGGGCTAAAAATATAGATACCAAATATTTTGGAAATAGGGAACAACTTGATGAACTAATGTGTAGCTTTTGGAGAGATTATTCACGTTCCCAGTATTATGACCGTCCAATAAAAACAGAATCCATTATTACACTCTCTGAAGTTTTCAAAAAATGTCATGTAGACCTCTTTTGCAACATGATGTATTATTATAGAAATGAAAATGAAATGGAAGAAGATTTAGGTAGAAAATTGAACAATTTTGATAAATTAAATGAGGACCAGTTAAAAAAGCTTGAAAGAGAATTGTATACCAGTAATATGCTTAGGATATTTGGTAGTAGCAAAGATGATGAAGAGAATGGTGAACTTGTGTTCAGAGATTACCGTATTCTGTTTCAAAGTAGAAACGATCTTTGTGCTACTGCAGAGAGAGGTAGCTACTATTTCATGTTCATCGTTTCGAGGGTTAGGAATTCAGATTTGTTTAGCTAAGTTAGGAACACTTGACAGTAACAACTGTTAGATGAAAGACATATTTTGTCAAAATGTTATTTGTTAAGATTAAGCTAAGTATTCTATAACTAGCTATATTTGAGAGAGTCTAGTGTTTCTATAGTCTATAGAGCTTTTGTAAATATCATTTGCTTTTTTTGTACTTGATCAATGATTATTGATATTATTATTATGCTACAAATCGATTGGCATTCTATAGGGCCGTACACACGCAGGGTTTTTTAAGTCTTTCCACTAGACTTTTTGCTAAGCTCCTCTTACTTTTTCCACGAGAATATAAGAAAAAACTATAAATAAATATTTATTTTAGTTGGTATCCAAGATACCTGCAAGTATAGTTTCAGTTCAATTCGTAACCATTCTTTCGATTTTGATCACCCAATTAAGAAAGAAAATTTCAAAATTTTGCCAATTACTAACCAGTGTGATATTCGTACATTAGAATCCATATACATCCATCCTATGCTTAATGAACAAACATTTAACTATTTTGGGTTAATAACTTATTATTTTTATTTGTATTACCTATTTAGGTGACTTTGTAATTTTTGGTATCCAAAATACTTCTTAATTCTATGTATTTCGTTAAAATTAGTCTGAATTAGGTTATTGATAATGAATATTTTATTATTCGAAAGCTCTTAGAGTCTAGAAAAATAAAGGATGTACAATTTTTTCAACGTTTCCCTTGTGCTACACTTCATAAATTTTGTAAGATTTCCCAGAAGGAGACAAATTATAATATCAAGATATGGACTCGAAACTCAGTGGGAAGTTTCTCACTGAAATTTAAAATAATATGTCTCTAAGGCCGGCAACTATCAGTCGATTGCTGTACGTTTTTGTTAGTTTATGCATCTAATTGTTTCCTTTAATAGAGAAACCACCAGTCGATTGTTGCCCTATTAAATGTATCAATTAGATGCATACACTAACATTATACATATCATTCAAACGTGCAATAATCGATTGATGTTTGCCTTATTCAATGTAAATATAATATATAAATATAAAAAGACAATATTTTTTCATTAAAAATAAAACAATTGATTAAATGCATGATCTAAGAAAATCCGTATCTTTCGAACGCATAGAAATCGATCGATTGCTGCGCAAACTATTGATTGTTGTTGTTGTTTAGCTTCCCTAACATCCTCACCCGAGGCACTGTGTGGGAGTGTGTGGGCCTAAGGGAAACCCGCATCACTCAGGAAGTTAATAACTGCCTGAGGATGGGTCCAAAGGTGCTCCAGTGAGTGAATGTTGTGTGTAGTCCTGTGTTGGTGTAGTGACGGACATTGTGTGAGAATGTGAGAGATCGTGCCCTGGTCGGCTTGGCAGAAGTCGCACCGAGCAGAGTCCGATCTCCCAATCCTGTGCATGCAGTAAGGAAGGGAAGGATGGTGGCCACATCTCAGACGTGATAGATTGACCCTATCACGACGAGACATGGCCGACTCACTAAGGTCAATGGCTGGAGGCCTAGACCCAAGGAGTTTGTTAGGAAGGGAGGAGGCTAGAGCTCTTTGTGTGAAAGTGGTGTGTATGTGTTTGTGAAGAGAAGTGTTGTCGGGTGTGGGAGGGAGAGTGGTGTAGAGGTGTCTGTAGTGTGTGGAGGGGGTGATGTGTAGTGTGCGTGGTGTCCTCCTCTCAGTTTGCATGTAGTGTAAGAGATGTGAGGGGTCTAGTGTAGAAGTGTAAAAATGTGTGCCCCTCATGTCCATGTGTCAGGTGAGAGGTAGGACTCGTGTTTCTGTGTGTAGGTGGTGTGTGGGTGTTGTTTGTGTACAACCGGTGGCAATGCGGAGTGCGGTGTTTTGTGTTTTTTGGAGTGTCTGTAGGTGGGTGTTGGATATGTCAGGTGACCAGGCTGTGTGGGCGTAGGTGAGGATGGGTCTGATGAACTGTTTGTAGAGTGTTGTTATGTCTTCCTTGGAGTGCCCGTAAGTTGTGTGAGTGAGTGCGCGGAGGACGTTCAGTCTTTGTTTGGCTCTGATGTTGATGTCGGTTATGTGGTGTTTGAACGTCTAGCCGCGGTCGAGTGTAACTCCAAGGATTTTCGGCGTGTTGTTAATGGGAAGGGGAGTGTAGTTGAGTGTAATGTTTGGATGGGTTCTGTATTCAAGGGTGTAGGGTGTAACTAAGGTGACAGAAGATTTGTTTGCGGAGAAGAAGATCTGTTTGTTTCTAGCCAGTCTTCTAGTGAGTGGATGTATGTTTGTAAATTGTTGGCGGCGGTCTCGTGTTTGAGATGTTGTGAGATGATGGTGACATCATCTGCGTATGAAAGAGTGTTGATTGAGGAATTCATGTTTTTTAGGAATTGATATTTTTATTTTATTTTTCAATGTTAATTATCATTAGTAATTCTGATGTCTTTTTGATTTATTATATACTTCAATTTATTTCCACACCAATGAATGTTGAAGATTTTGCTCGGGAATAAATTTCATGCCTATGTTCAACTGCATGTAATATTATTTTTTTATTTACTTTCAAATATTGTATACAATAAAAATGATGATACGTTAATTTAAAAAAAGCCAAGCCCCATCCAATCAAGGTATTAAACAGTACATTTGAGAATTTTTTTTACAGTCACAGTTAACAACTGAATGAATTATACAGGTACCTAACTAATTAAAGTTATGCATAAAAAAATTAAATTACAATAAAGACTGTTTGGTGCTTTGGTCAACTGGCTGGTAGGGGCACATTTAAAAACCCTCATGGTTGATATTCACTAATATTAATAAACACTACTAGAATTATTTAACTGATATTGTCTATTTTTGTTATTGGTTAATTTAAAAATCATCAAATTTGGAGGAATAACAATATA
Organism: Caprella mutica; assembly: GCA_947561585.1. Lineage (NCBI taxonomy): Eukaryota > Metazoa > Arthropoda > Malacostraca > Amphipoda > Caprellidae > Caprella > Caprella mutica. The sequence continues at coordinate 136,231 of CANNZV010002172.1, read as the reverse complement.
ATATATATGTAACCCCAAATTTGTGTCCTTGAAATTTGAGTGGCAACCGTCACAACACGTCTTCACAGCATGAGAGACCAGATCGTCTGGTCACAAACTGGAACTAGAATTCGGGGGGATTCAAGAATATATGGCTTTTCAACCCCACTGTTCCCCCTCCGGACCTTCCGATTTCACACACCCCAGTCCCTTCCGCAGGGCCGAGACCTCTTCCTCCAGTCCTCAACCTCTACCTTCTGGCAGCCTCACCCCCTCCTCAGCCAACAACTTCATCTCTCTCCACACCTCCACACCCTCTCAACTTCTCAAGATTCCTCTCACCAAAGCTCATCACTCCGCTCTTATTCACCACCCCATATCTCTCCCTCACCTCCATCAGCATAGGACACTCCAACAGGAAGTGCTCTAAAGTCTCCTCCTCTGCACCGCACATCTTACACCCAAGCTTACTTCCCTAAAATTTCTCCTTCCATCCCAAACTAAGAGAATTTGTTCTCACTCTGAACAGTAGACATGCTCCCCACCTATTTTCATACCACTCTCCCCCTATTTTCTCCTTCTCTCTGTACCATACCAATGTATTTCTGCTTTCCACCTCCCTTCTCCATCTACTCTCCTCCCATCTATCAACTATTCTTCCCAATTCTTTGTCATCCAACACTCTCAAGGCCTCCCAGTTTAAACTCAGCTCCGCTATATACTCCTCCATCTTCCTCATCCATGAACTACCTCCACCCCTCTCCCTCACTCTCCCAACCATATCCCTCAGCACCTCATTCCCAGTGTTCATCAAGAACCCACCAAACCTAACCTTCATCTTCATATCTCTTGCCATAGCTGACGAGCTCCCCACTTCACCCTGCAGACCTGCCACTGGTGCGTAAGTAGGTGCCCTCAAGATCCTTTTCCAAACCCCATTCTCCAATCTGCAACTTCTCAATCTCCGTCTTATTCCACACCATAATCTCCCCTACATGCAGCACCCCCTGCAACACCACACTCTTCCAGAAAGATTTCCCATCAGTAGTCTGTCACAGGACCTCTCCACCACTGAGTCGGTTACATTCACCATTCTCTCCGCACTCTTTATCTTTTCCTTCTTATTCTCCCTGAAATAATCCCTCCTTGCACTCACCAACCCTCCCAGATATCTAACTTCCTCCACCACTTCCATCCCCCTGATCACATTCTCTCCAACATCACCCCCACCATTAAAAACCATACATTTACTCTTCTCATTACTTATACCCAAACCAAAATCAATTGCACTCTCCTCCAACACATCTAATCATCTCCTCTGCCTCCTCGCTCGATCTAGCCAACAGCAAGCCATCACCGCATAAAAAAGCACCGGTATCCTTCTTTGTCCGCTTCTATACCCCAGGCCACTCCTTAACAATCTCTCTATAATTCTTTCAACTACCATCACAAACAACCGTGGTGATCCTGTGCAACCTTGCCTTATCCCATTCTTCACATCCATCTCACCCAACTCCCTTCCTTCACGCCATACCTCAGTCTTATCTCCCTTATACAGCTCAGCTATCACCTGAATCACCCTTGGATAACACTTATAATGGATTAAACTTTCAATCTGTGCTTTCCTATCCACGCTATCAAAAGCCTTGCTAAAATTCACTGCCGCCACAACCAACACCTCCTTCCTCATATAGCTCTCCTCCACACAGTTATTCAAAATCCACAGTTTTTCTCTATCCTTCTTCCTTCTGTAAAACCAGCCTTCATACCACTCACCCTTCCATCAAACATCCCCTGTCCCACCAATCTATCCTTAATCATACCCATGAATAATTTGTACCCTACATTTGTTGGAGCCACAGGTCTATGCTGCATAGCCTGTGTTTCTTACTTTGGGAATCATTACTGTCTTTTACCTCTTCCATTCCTCCCCAACGACACTTCTCTCCAGCACCCCATTGTACACCTCAACCATACCCTCCAAACATTTCTCACTCCTACTCATAGCATTATAGAGTTCTCCCTTAATACCATCAGGACCTGGTTGCTTTCCACCTTTCACTTTCTTTATTCTCCTCTCCACCTCCTCTTTTCAAAGCGGAAACTTTCTGAAACTGTTTAATAATCTCTATTGAAAGAATTACAAAATAATGTTTAAATATAATGCGTTTCAACTAAATTTTGAACATAGAGTTAAGTAGGTAAATTGCGGTACATTAACTAGCTTCGATCTGAAACCACAGACGTATACGTAACTTCAAAACTCACAAAGATATATGAATCAACACGTAGGTACAGAGTTTCTTTAGATAGTAAACAACTTAATTGTACAATTCGGTTAAGCAGGCCGCTGATTCAAATTGACTCTAAAGGAATGACACTAACAACTTGTTTGCTGCTTAATATTAACCTTATCAATAATTAATATAAAGCTAACAAAATTTTATTTTCGGTGCCATATATTAAAATTTGAACTTCAGTGTTTTTGTTGATAGATTCAAAGAGCAAAATTTAGCACACTGTTTATTTGTATATTTTTTTCAAAATGGTGGAGTCTTCCGCGGTGAAATTTTCCACATCTGCCATTTAACGCCGGTGGTATCTTTCGCGGTGGAATTTATCGGCCACAATTTACCATGTACTTTCGATTTTAGATAAATAAATTTCTTTCAAATTTTCAGTCTTAAATTTTTTTACATATATTTTGATCTAAATTCACTCGGTTTAAACCATGTTGGTGAATGTAGCCAATTGCTTCAGGAGAGTACTACATCCTTGCAACTTGCCTCAGCTTCATAAACTCACAATAAATCCGTAAGTATTCACACTCTACTTTTATTGGTAAATTTTCTATAAAAATCATCATTAACAGTTTGAAATATCTTTAACTATTCACCAATGCTTATATTATATCCCAAATTTCAGTATATGATTTTATACCTTTTTTCTCCTTTTAAGATCAATCATCTCCCAACCTTTGAGACAAAGACACAAAAACCAAAGACTCGAGAACAACAGGAGACACAATAATGTTCCATTACGGCATGCTAAAGCCACCAGAACAGTAAGTCCTAGTCTTAAAAATGATCTTACCCAGCAAACATAGATTGTGTCTATTATATTTCTAGAGTCTAGACTAAACGATACCACGTGCTCTACACTTTCGATGTCACAAGAAGTAACATAATAGATCCTCTGTATCGTTCAGATACATTTTCAGATTACCGATGCAACACTCAAAAGAAATGAAAAAGATGTATAAACGAAAGCGTTTTAGTAATGGAGTAGACACCTAATGTGATATAAAAACATACCTTAATTGAAGATATTTGGAAACTGTTTCGATGGTTTGTTGATACCATTACATTGTATCAGAACTCTTTCTAAATGACGCATAGAACCTTCAATTATCATTTATAAAATAGTAACCAGAAAGAGACAGCTCATCGTTCAGATACTTTTTTAGATTATAGCGATGCAATAGAATAGACAACAAATACGATGTCACAAATATATATCTATATTGGAAGATATATTTCCAGAAGAAATTTGAAATATCGAGCTGTATTTATTACCAACTCCTACCTTATTACATATAGTGCAATTAACGTTTGGGGTATATCAATTTTATTAATGTTAATTCAATTTATTTATTAGAAAACTGAACTACTTCAGGGACAGTCCCCCATTTAGTAGTCATGTAGGTTACAGAATGAGTTTCCCTGTCAGCAGGCTACCGAGGCAACCTGCTGACAGGGATTACAGGATATTAACCTATTATATGATATTTAACCTATATATGGAACTAAATGGTTCCATATATAGATTCCACTATATTCTATTATATATTCTGAGGGATTTAAGAAAATTTAAAATGAGAGTAGGGTTGATATCCTCTCCCAAGAGTGACTGTTGGCAGGGTTGAGGATGGTGCTTCTTGCGATGGTTAGTTCGGTACAGTCAAGGAATATATGCTTTATTGTTAGTGCATCATTGTCACACCAAGGACATGGCGGTACATTTCGAGCAACGGAATCATCCATGAGATAGCTGTGGGTGAAGATGGTGAGTCCAAGACGTAATCTGTTGATTATGACGCCTTCTTTTCTTGTCAAGTTGAGAATTTTGGGTTTTGATAGTTCTTTTACTATTGATTGGAGGTGGGAGTTGTTGTTGTTCCATTGAATTTTCCACTAGCTTGTTTTTTTATGAGAGAGGTCCTGTCAGTGTTGTAAATTCATAAACAGTACTGATCAGGTGATGCATCTTATAAACTTAGCTAAAGATTACAATCCCTTAATAAAAACTACTGTCTACTAAATGTTTAGTATAGAAGTATATTCAGTTCAATTAATACAATCATTCATATTCTGAGTATTCATTTCTTGTTAGCTTGTTTTGTAGTTTGTAGTGTTAGTTTAATTGTGTTTTAGTGTATTATGGTGTTTTTTCGTTTGTTACAGATGTTGTTCATTTCAATGTTAAATAAAGACTAAATCTACACGGCATTAATTCCTTAAAACTCATTAGAGTCAGTATGGGGACAAGGTTTGAATTCTGGGTTTCTGGTTGCTGCCTGTTTAGCCTTTTGATCTGCTAGTTCGTTACCTGCAATTCCTCTATTGCCTGGAATCCAGATGATTGCTATTTCAATGTTGGCTGATAGGAGATTTGGATTTTGTAATAGAGTTGGGCAGGGTTGAGGATTGTGATTCTTGCGATGGTTAGTTCGGTACAGTCAAGGAATATATGCTTTATTGTTAGTGCATCATTGTCACACCAAGGACATGGCGGTACATTTCGAGCAACGGAATCATCCATGAGATAGCTGTGGGTGAAGATGGTGAGTCCAAGACGTAATCTGTTGATTATGACGCCTTCTTTTCTTGTCAAGTTGAGAATTTTGGGTTTTGATAGTTCTTTTACTATTGATTGGAGGTGGGAGTTGTTGTTGTTCCATTGAATTTTCCATTTGCTTGTTTCTTTATGAGAGAAGTCCCGTCAGTATGGGGACAAGGTATGAATTCTGGGTTTCTGGTTGCTGCCTGTTTGGCCTTTTGATCTGCTAGTTCGTTACCTGGAATCCCGCTATGGCCTGGAATCCAGATGATTGCTATTTCAATGTTGGCTGATAGGAGATTTGGATTTTGTAATAGAGTTGGGTTTTGGGCTTTATTTCACTGAGAGCTTGTACAGCACTCAGTGAATCAGTGCAGATGAGAAATTTCTTGGTATTAGGGTTTTCTAAGAGGCTGCGAGTAATGAGGTTAGTGGCTAGTTTGAGAGCTATGAGTTCTGCAGTGTAAATTGATGCCTCTACAGGGGGAGGGGAACTTTCAGAGCGGTGACCAAATACAGCAGCACTGCCGAAACCTGAGTTATCTTTTGATCCGTCTGTGTAAATATGCTTGTAGTTGGGATATTGAACATCTGCATGTTCTCTGAAAATGGGGTAAAATATTTTAATTTTCTTTGTGGTTGGGCCGATGAACTCTGTGTCTAGTTTGGGTTTGAGCAGGCACCACGAGTAAATGCTAGCAGTACTGTGTGGTAAGACTGGTTGAGTTGGGAGTTGTTAGTACGTCATATAACTGATTTATGGGATGTGATTGCATTTGAATGGGTGCGATGAAGTCTGTCATTTATGAGGTCCTTGTGAACAGGATTTTGGAGAAAGCTTTTGATTTTTTAAAAATAACAGCAGAACAAGTCTTGTTTTCTTTGGGATAGAGATGGTTCATTTAGCAGTATTTGTAAGCTCTTGACTGGTGATTATTTGAAAGCACCAGAGCTTATTCGCAGAGCTTCATTCTGGAGTGCTTCGATTTGTAGAAGCAAGGCATTCGAAACAGATCCGTATACCAAGCATCCGTAATCAATTTTGGGGCGCAGTACAAGTCGGTAGGTATGGTTAAGAATATGATGGTCTGCTCCCCATTTTAAGGAGGAGAGACTTCTTAGCAGATTGAGAGTATTATGACATGATGCTATGAGGTTTTTGATGTGAGGTTTCCATGTGAGTTGTTGGTCCCAAGTCAATCCAAGGAATTTCACTTGTTTTTCTGCAGGTAGTCTGATTTGGTTCATGGTTAATTCAGGTATTTGAGGGAAATCTGGTTTGGAGTGAAAAGTAAATGCAGTGAGTTTTGGAAGTTGACAAGGTGAAACTGTTAGCTGTAGCCCTGTCTGTCATCTTGTCTATAATCGGTTGAAGCGTGGTTATTACTTGGTGCATGGTATAGTCAGAATAAGTTATTTGGACATCATCTACAAAGAGCGAGTGACGGATATGGGGTAGGATGATAGAAGATAATGAGTTCATTTTGATGGCAAAGAGAGTAACGGATAGGATGCACCCTTGAGGTATTCCTGCCAGTTGCAGTTTCTCCTCCGATATGGCTGACCCCAACACAACTCTGAAGAGTCTCTTCTTCAGGAATTCAATAATGTACAGAGGCAGCGTACCTCTCAAAGCAAGGCGATGCATGTCCCTGATGATGCCGTAACTCCAAGTTGTATCCTATGCTTTTGCTAGGTCAAAAAATACACCAACACATACCTTATTTGCGGCAAAAGATGATTTTATTTGGGTGTCTAATCTTGTTAGGTGGTCAATTGTTGCTCTATTTTTACGGAATCCACATTGATATGGTGAGAAGTATTTATTATTTTCCATGTATTCAATTAGTCTCCAATTTATAAGTTTTTCCATTATTTTGCCGAGGCAGCTGGTAAGTGCAATTGGTCTGTAGTTTTTGGATCAGTGTGATCTTTGCCAGGTTTGGGAATTGGTACAATGTTAGCTGTTTGCCATTCTGGGGGATAGTAAAGTGATGACTAAAGACTATCGAAGATTTCTAACAGATATGAGAGTGCGTTTTTGGGTAGGTTTAAAAGCATTTTCTAGTGGATCTGATCAGGACCAGGAGAAGTATTAGAGCTTGAGGATAGAGCTGTGGATAGTTCTATAATGGTGAATGGTTAGTTGTATTCTGTTTCTATTGCTGTAGTGAAGTCAAGTGGTTTATTTTCTTCTGAGATGCGTATTTGGTTGAATGCATTTGGACAATTTTCGTAGCTGGATATTGAGGCGAAAGAGTTGGCTAATCTGTTTGCAATATCTATTGGGGATGTGAAACTATTGTTATTACAGTCTTTTAGAAATGATATGGAGCGTGGCGGTCGGCCTCTCATTTGTCTGAGCTTCTGATATATTTGTGACATTGGGGTGTTAGCTTTCATCTTGCTGAGGTATTCTTGTAGTACTATTTTTTAATTTTCACGGATAGTTTTCTTTGTCAGTGCTCTAGTTTTTTTCCAGCTTATTTTATCTGCAATATTTCCTGTTCTTTTGTAAATCTTGTATTGTCGTTCTCTTTCCTACCAAAGTCTTTTACATTCCTCATCTCAATAGGGTTTAGGGTAGAATTCTTTTGGGGGTATATTGCGGTATGTGGTGATCAGCTGCAATCTTGAGTTTTGAATAGAAACATGAAATGAGTGAAGTACTGTTGTTGAAGCTATTGGCTCTAGGTAGGTTATTCCATATTGCGTCAGCTGTGTAGTTTTCCCAGTTTGCTTTTTTGTAGTTATATCTTGGTGGTGTTTCAGTATTGTTATGGTCAGGTGCTATTACAGAGATGATAATTGGATGATGGTCACTTGATAAAACTGAGTTCAGTACTGTCCAGGTTGAAATTAGAGTAAGATTTGATGAACATATGGATAAGTCTATTGCTGTTCCAGACTCGTGAGTTTCACTTCCAACATTAAGACAGTTCTGTTGCAGGTTGTTCATTACATTATTGATGATTCTTCCTCTTGCGTCTGATTGACCGATACCCCACACGTTGTGATGTGCGTTGAAATCACCTAAGAGTAGGAATGGAGTTGAGAACTTGAATTATTGAGGTTATGGATTGGGCTGTGATTTGTTCTCTACCGGGAAGATAGATGGATGCGATGGTAATGGGAGTATTGTTGGTTAGTTGCACTTTGGCTGCTACCACTTGATGGTTACTGTTGATGGTTATTTGTTGAAATGGACGAGAAGAATGGATGTACATCGCCACTCCTCCATGGAATCTGTGATTGTAATGGCCTTGCCTACAAATACCACTATAACCAGGAAGTTTTACCATTACATCATTTCCGAGGAAAGTTTCCTGGAGGGCGATGACTGAAAATTTGTGAGTTTCTATGAGTTGGAGAATATCTTGCTTGGCTGATGTTACACCACGGACATTCCATTGTAGAATGCTGTCCGTTGTTTATTAAATTGGTGGTTAGCTATTGCTGAAGTGAACTATTTACTTCTTTGTTTTCTATGTTGGTTGCTATTGCCAGATTGTCTGTGATCTTTTTTGGATAAGGTACTATTCAGTACTATTCATGTTTTTTTATCATAAAACCCGATTTTTTTGTAGATTTACTAAGACTCTGCCATAACTTTGAGTTATTTCACCTATTGAGGTACCATATAGAGATAGACTAGTAATGAATAGATTTTCAGGTTTTATGAAAAACATGAATAGTACTGATTCACCACATGATTCCAATTCACATGTTACATACGAGATGACACAAACGGTCTAAAAAAAAGATTATGCGGAATGAGTAATAATTAAAATCATTTATAGAATGATTAATGATCAATTACTAAAAAGAAACAAGGATTGTTAGGTGCAGCTCCACTTCATGGATAACTGACTTTTATAAAATCGAAAACTGTGTAATTTTATAATTCGAGCAATTTTGTTCATTCGAGCAATTTGATAATTCGAGCAATAATTGTTCATTCGAGCAATTGTTCGTTCGAGCAATTGTTTATCGAGCAATTGTTCATTCGAGCAATTGTTTTTCGAGCAATTGTCTTTCGAGCAATTGTTTTCGAGCAATTTACCGTCTACCGTTTATAACAGATATAATGAGAACGGATATCGATAATATCCGTACAGCTATAAAAGATATTGTTATTTATAGGAAAAATGTAATTCGTATATTGCCGATTTACAGCAAATTCTAGTATATCTTATATTCTTGAAAGACTATAATCAATTATAAGCTTACCTGTGTTATAAGTTTTGTTATCTTTAGTTCACTTCATAACAGTTAACAAAGTGTAAGTTTCGAGTTACCTGGTTCCAACTTTTCATATTTATAAGCAAAAACTATATAATTTAACATTAAATTGGTATCCATGATACATATCATGAATGTTGAATAATTTATTTTCTTCTGTCCAAAAATATGAAACTGTTCGATTACTCGGAACTTGCTCTATAAGCATTTACTTTACTGTTTTAATTTGTTCTCTATTCCCTTTATTTTTCTCATTTTCTCTATTCCTTTTGTTTCAGTTCACAAATAAGTACCAGCATTCCACATCTAGGGTTAAGCATCAGAAGTTAGCTTCCACCAGTAGGTATAGAGACTGGTGAGTTGAAGAATGGACCGTCAAGTTCATTCTTAGTTTGAAGTCCTTATCTTTTCTTTGACGGAAAAAAACATATTTATAAATAAATCTATTGAGCTGAGCGAAAGAGCTCATATTTATTAGTACTACCCAGGGTGAATTTAAAAAAACCAAACACCTGGTTTAAACCATGTTTTTTTTTTATGGAGCAATAAAAAACATTTTTTTCATGGTTTTTATTAGATTTTATCATATACAATCATATCTTATAAATCTAATATGAAATAAGTCTCAACTTTTGCTGTTTTAAACAAAACAAAGATACATATTTATTGATTGTACATAGGTACTGTGTTGAAGTTAGTTTTATTTGCTCAGCACTGAATAGGTAGATATGTAATGATTAAATTCTAGTGACTTTTCTTTAGTCTCTCTCTCTCTTGAAGTTTCTGTTAGCGTCACTCTGATTAGTAGCAGTCAACCAGTCATAGTGTAAACACACATGCAAATTCTTCAGTGAAAAATTCAGTGATATATGATAATTACCTTGTGTTATCTAAATATTAAACTCAATTTCTTTGATAATTTTTTTCAAAAAAAACACGGTTTTAATGGTTTTTTGGATGGTGGCCACATCTCAAACGTGATAGGGTAACCCTATCACGCCGAGACATGGACGACTCACTAGGGTGGCTGGAGGCCCAGACCCAAGGAGTCTGTTAGGAGGAGAGGAATCTAGAGCTCGTTGTGTGAATGTGGTGTGTATGTGTTTGTGAAGAGATGTGTTGTCGGGAGTAGGAGGAAAAGTGGAGTAGAGGTGTTTTTAGTGTGACGCGGGAGTGGTGTGTAGTGTGCGTGGTGTCCTCCTCTCAGTTTGCATGTAGTATAGGGGATGTGAGGGGTCTAGTGTAGAAGTGAAAAATTGTGTGCCCCTCATATCCATGTGTGAGGAAGAGGGAGGACTCGTGTTTCTGTGTGTAGGTAGTGTGTGGGTGTTGTTTGTGTACATCCAGTGTACATTTTGTGTTTTTTGGAGTGTCTGTATGTGCGTGTTGGAGATGTCAGGTGACCAAGCTGTGTGGGCGTAAGTGAAGAAGGGTCTGATGAACTGTTTGTAGAGTGTTGTTATGTCTTCCTTTCAGTGTCCGTAAGTTGTGTGAGTAAGGGCGCGCAGGACGTTCAGTGTTTGTTTCGCTCAGTTGTTAATGTCAGTTATGTGATGTTTGAACGTCCAGCCGCAGTCGAGTGTAACTCCTAGGATTTTCGGCGTGTTGTTAATGGGAAGGGGAGTGTTGTTGAGTGTGATGTTTGGGTGGGTTCTGTATTCAAGGGTTTAGGGTGTAACTAAGGTGACAGAAGATTTGTTTGCGGAGACCTTTAATCTGTTTATTTTTAGCCAGTTTTCTAATGAGTAGATGTACGTTTGTAAATTGTTCGCGGCGGTCTCGTGTTTGGGATGTGAAGTCGTTTCGTCGATAACTGTATTGTTAGCTGTTACGTCCATGTAAATATAATATGTCTCATCTGGTTTTGTGTGAGCGTTGTATATAGAATTTAGTTTGTGGGATGTGATTGAGTTGGATCTAGTATTTTCTTCGAATATGGAGTGGGTTCGTTGTCTATTTCAGAATCTGTCGTCTTGTCTTCGTGGTTATTGTCCTTTGTTTTTGTGGTGGGGGTTGGTCTTTGTTTGTTGGAGGGGTTGTACTTTGTCTCTTTTGGTTTAGGTTTCGTTGAGGATCCGTCGTCAGTGTCATTCTAAGGTTTTTTTAAGGCCCCCGCCAGAAGAATCAGACCTTCTTAAATAGTTAATAAAAAAAAACAGTTATTTTTATTCAGAAAATGAATAGTTTGGTTGTCAGTTTCCATGCGTTTGTTCGTCGTGTCGTCAGATCTATCAAAGTATATATTCAGTATTTCTTGTGAGTCGCTGTTGGGAAATTTGGCGTCAATGTCGTACTTTAATTTGAGAGATGCAGTGAGTGTTTCTCCGAATCTCTTTTTCCGGTTAATGTACGTGCAATTAATTTAATGTCCATGTTTGGTGATAGTTTTATTTTTTTTAGTTGTGTGTTTTCGACGGTGTTTTTCACTATTCTTTCATAAGTAGTATTTTCAGTTATTTGTTGTTGTTGTTGTTTGTGGATTGATTCTACTGTCCTAATGGTTTCTTCATGATATAGGAACATAAACGGGTATAGTAACTAGTATACGACACAAAAATATGGGTTCTAGGACAACTTGCCGCCGGACAGTTCACCGCGGACAATTTGCCGCCAGGACAACTCGCTGCGTGATTTCTGTTTTGCCGGATTACACATCATTCACATATATTAAAAATTATTATAAATTTGAACAAAGATTTGTTTCTATACGCTCAAGACTGACACAAAACAGTAGTTGACAAATTTCATTAATTCAATCAATTAGTTTTTTCTGTTATATCTGGGAGAATCCGCAAAAAAATATTAAAGCTATTAATTTAAATTTAGAAGTGCTTAACGTCTGTCAAAATGAAATGAAATACAAGGAACAGTAAAAAATAAGTTAGAAAGGAAAGTGACTCCTTGAACAAAGGCATCAACCACCAGTCTGTGACAATGCTCATGGATGCAAAAATGCTACTTCGTGGATGCGATCACTTACCAAGGAATGATTAGAATAGGAACACAAGCACAGGTGGCTGCACTCACGTATAGAAGAGGGAAATGAAGAGATGATAGTAAATGTAACTTATTAGCCTACCTGAAACAAAAATCGAAGACTTTCAAGCTAAAGAATCTTTTATTTGCACTGATGTACTAGTTTGAAATTAAAGTGATTTTTACAGGTCAATAAACATAGAAGATACCCGAACTTTGCAACACACACTATGTTTATATAATTATAGTTTAAAGAGCGTTATATTTAACTTTTGAAATGGAAAAGAAAACATTTTCTAATACTGCTAAATAAAATTTGATAATTAATTTAAAACACGCAGCTAATATTTAAAATATTTTATTAAAAACATATATCATATATCATAAGGCGAGTTATTTGACGGCGAGTTGTCCTCACGGCGAATTGTCCGGTCACCAAAAATATGACGTCACTTAAATAACACATTTCTTGTTTGTGACCGAGCGGCTCATAATTCCTCGTATTTGCATGTTAATGTCGAGAATTTTAAAGTCATTTTATAAGGGTTTCGTGTAAAAGAAAAGCTAAAATGGCGATTGAACATCTAAGTTTTTCTTTAACTTATCTATAAAAAATAGGGTCTTTAAGATATGCTACCTAGGAGCCTAAACTAGTGCTAGTTCACTTCTGAATTGTAGTTCCTATGAATAACCATTAAGTAATATAATAATGGAAATACAATTTAACCAATGCCTAGTTAGTAATTGATAAGAAAAAAAAATTAGAAGTGACTAAGTTTAAGTAGGTTGTCCCATGTTTCAAAGTGGGGGTCAGAGTCGCCATTTCCAGTCACCCGGTGATCACGTCAAACTATATTCGATAAGCTTTTTACCATACCCTATATGTTACTGTACCCAGGGTTTATCTATATGAGCATCCGGAAATTAGTAAGATATACCTTTTCTAATTATTAATAATTGTAATTATATGAGAATAGTCAAATATATTTTTATTATAATGATTTAATCTGATACAGACTATGTATGTAAACTATACAGGGTGGGTCAAAAAATATCGAAGCCCAACTTTGATTTGATATATCTCGAAAGCTACTAACGTACTCAATTTCTTAATATTACCATTGTGTTTGTTTACTTTTTATACACAAATAATAGAAAATAAAATCAAGAAAATTCATGATCGATATTGACGCTATAGTGATTATAGTAAGCGGTGTCAAGAGTATTCTTGCGCACAAACATAAAATTGCAGAAAAACACGATATGCCTCTATATATATAACATGTAATTAAGGTTGACAGACGTTTCGTCGATAGACGTTTCGCCGACAGACGTTTCGTCGACAGACATTTCCTCGACAAGACGTTTCGTCGACAGGACTTTTCGTCGACAAGACGTTTCGTCGACAAATTTTCGTAAAATGGATATTAACACACTCTAATGTTACAGAACATGTACTTTTTAACAAAATAATGTATCACGCGATCAAATTATGAAATAGAATACTGGTAAGGAGGAAAGCTATTAAATTATTTCAATTGTTTGTCTACTTTAATACTAAACTAAAAAATATATATCATATATATCGCACCAAATAATGAAATCATTGAAATCTAAATGACTGTATCCACACACAAAGAGCATTCTTAAATTAAAGTTGCTTTGTGTATCTTGCCGTGTTGGCTTGGGTAAATGTGTCGTTTCGAGTACTTTGAGAATATTAATAATAATTTATTAGTTCTACAATATTATGTAATAAGCTCATATTTTTCTTGGAGGATCACAAATTCGAAGATGGGATATCGTTCGATAACTTTGATCTTTTTGTATTTTAAAGCCAACTACTTGTTTCAAAGAATCATTTTTTTGTAAAACAATAACCTTAGTATCGATAAGCATTCAACGGTTAGTTTTTATATTAAATCTTGACTTTTAATCTAGAATTACCACTCAATTACAGAAAACCCACTGTAGTCGAACAGTGGACATTTACCAACTGAAAATGACTTGTCAAATACAAATCCAACGATATAAATCATATTATTACTATAATACAGTACCTGTTATTGAATCTAAATTATATTCGAATTCAAGTATGTATTTTAGGCCCCCTTCACACTTGCATTTCTCAACGTCGCCTGTAAAAAAATGCTCATGGCAAAAAGTTTAGCTACAATAGATTTTAATGGAGCCCTCCACACTTGCGTTCATTTTTACTAGCATTTTTTACGCAATTGCAGCTAAACTTTTTACCATGAGCGAGAAATGCAAGTGAGAAGGGAAACTTTCAATATTTTGATTTAAAAGAAAAATCTTTCAAAAGCCAAAATATGTATTTGAATTTCCAAATAATTAGTGTCAATATAATTGTAGCCCGTAGTCATGATACTACTACAAATGATTTGTTTTTCCTTTAAATATGTATTTCCCTATAAAATTGTGACACACGGACGGATATTGAATAGTTTTGATTTAGTATTAAAGTAGAAAAACGATTGAAATATATTTAATAGTTTTCCTCCTTACCATTGTTCTATTTTGTAACTTGATCGTTTGATACATTATTCTGTTAAAAAGTACATGTTCTGTAACATTAGAGAGTGTCAATATCCATTTTACGAAAATTTGTCGACGAAACGTCTGCACACCGTAATTAATAATCCATTACAAAAGAAATATATAATCTTAATTCCTTCCTTTCAGTATATATATGTATATATATATTGATCAATGATCATGTATGTGAGGCTGAGTCGATTGCGGTTGTGTAGTATAACATGAGATAATTCTATTTAATTATAATGCAGTTAAAATAAACTTTTGGAATGTTTGATTGATTGAGATGATTGATTGTGATTGAAATATTAAAAATATGTCTTCAAATAGAAAATGAAATGCAAAACAAATTAAGTTTTTTTTTATTTATTTGTAGTTGTATATTGAACTTCATTAGTCTTTATGAATGCGGTGCGTTATGTTGCTATTCAAGATCTCCATGTGAATACAAATCGGAAGAATTAGCAAGATAGAGGAAAAAGGATTTTAAAAACCGATTCCCTTAATGATATAATATATTTATTGTACTAAGTGGAGGTTGTGAATTTAAATTGAAAAAAAAACAAGCTATAAAAAAATTGGTTTAATTACATGGTAGATTTATTGTACTTAATGAAGGTAAATTCAAATTAAAAAATACAAACCGTAAAAAGTGGGGCTTTATTTTATCAATGAAGGTGATAATAAAAAAACCGCGGATTTTATCATACATACTTATTTAAGAGCTACCCAGTCACTCTCACTAACGTGGCATACTTGATACTGAGAGAGAAATAACGCCACGCCCCCAATTAACTCTCCTTCTAATATATGCACACATCTCAGGAAAGCACGCGTCTAACAGGAGCATAGTACACCGGTCTCATCCTATGGAAAAACAGACATCTGGTGACTGTGGTTGTTCTACCGCAGACAAGAGGCCTCTAATTCTTATCTGGAGATGAAAGGAGCATACGAGTCGCTCGTGCGGTAAAAAGGTTCTGAGAGACTGGTAGCTGCTTACCAAAGGTCAGAAGCACCTAAAGGTACGTTTTACATGCAGCGATTGTTGCGATTAGCAATTATAGTTTGGCGGTAATCGCTCGTTAGAAAACAGCTCCATAGGAATAGCATTGAACTACTGCTCAGCGATAATCGCAATTAACAATCGCTGCATGGAAACGTACCTTTGAAGAGATCTTTAAGAACGAAAAAAAAAATTCATTAATAATATCAGAAAAATCGAGATGAAACCTTGGAAGAATCACTAGAGAACTTTCTAAAGAGGCTCATGTTAGCTGGTCAACCACGAGGGAGTGCTTGTGAAGAATCGTTGAATCAACATATTAAATAAGCCCGACATATTCTATCTCTAGTCACAGAGAAGAAAAAATTCAAAGAATCGGAGTGCCTGTTGAATGTTGACAAACATGGAGACAAATAATGTTTCAATAATGGTTTGGGCAGGGGTTAAAGGGATAGTAAAGTAAAAATAAAGAAAAACGCCCAATTGGCTTTAAATCGATTCAGAATATTTAGTTATGTAATATTTGAATGCTCTTATATTTTTTAAATGTTGATAGTAAAAATATATAAAATTACCGACACCTAACGGAAGAACTTGCACGCATTAGTTTGTACGTGAGTATGTTTGTTGTTTTCATATTAATTTATGTAGGCAGTAATCAAGCTTTGTTTGCGTCAAAAAGGTGAAAAGATCATGTGAATTCGACGACAAGAAGTCATAGTTTTGAATATAAAGTCATCTCTTCACTTAAGCTAGATTCTAGATAGAAACTAATTTCAGTTGGTTTGTTTACAAGATGGTTCCACTGATTGTTGCGCCATCTACCGTTAGCACTTGGTAAGAAATTAATTATATACAAAATGATATATTTCCATTATTAGGTTTTATTGAACATTACAATTCTACACGAATACTTTATTCTTTCTAAGCAATCGTTTGGCATCAAAATTGTTGAAATAAAAAAATGACTGTACTGCCCCTTTAATTCCATAGGTCCCAAAAATCACGTTGATTTTCATTGATACTGCTGTGAAAATTAACCAACATGTTTATCTGAAGATGTTAAAGGATAAATTTATTCCTTTTTTCATTCGAATTTTCATTCTCAATACGAATGATTTACGCTTCACAACCTTGCACACAGCCAGAAGACTTTTCCAGTTCTCGTGAAAAACCGTTTTGGCCAAATGAGTTAGGGCCACAACTTTCCTCTAATTTAAATTAAATACACTTTGATATGGTCCATCTTGTACAGAAAACCTGCGCTATTTCCTATTCAAGTGTGCTTGCTCTAAAGCAAAAACTGACAAAATAATGGGCGAATATAAACGGTGAAGCTGTGCGTGCCACATGTGATCAGGTGTTCCATCGTCTCTGCCGTGTTATTGGAGAGAGACGAGGATATGTAGAATAACTATTGTAACGGCTATCCGTTATGGAGGAGGAAACATACAACCAGTGAGATGCTATCCTGTACTTTCGACGATTTCCTAAACGTAAATCTGTTATAATTCATTCAATCAATACAAGACAAAATAATATCAAAAATAATAAACTAGAACAAAGCTGAGTTGAACGTGAACGTTGTTACTGAGTAAGTTCTAAAGTTTTAGTTCAAATTATTTAAAAAAAGCTAAATAAATATATAGGTAGGTATTTTAACTCATTTAGAAGTAATATAATCTAGTAATGAAAGCAACGTTATAAATAATAAATGAAGGAAGGAAGGAAGTTAACATATTAAAGAGATACATAAATTCCTTTTAACAACTAGTTACAAAAGTTGAAACAATATGATGAAACGTAATCA
Source organism: Caprella mutica (assembly GCA_947561585.1). Lineage (NCBI taxonomy): Eukaryota > Metazoa > Arthropoda > Malacostraca > Amphipoda > Caprellidae > Caprella > Caprella mutica. The sequence goes on along the minus strand of CANNZV010002172.1, from coordinate 118,823 downwards.
AATATGTGCTACGTAACAAAGAATACCTAATAACAAAAGCATATACTGGCTGCTGCAATTTGAAATATGAAGTCCAGTATTATCTAGTTACAATATTATGAATATTTGATACCTGATGCAATTAACGTACCAACTATGCGGCTCCTAATTTCAGTTTTCAAAGACACCAGCACAACCTCTTGTAGGTAATGTCATGAGTCTACTGAGAAAAATGTTAAGGGAAATGTATAGCGTTACCACAGTACCTATTCTATGTACTGTGATAGCGACTTAGGCTACGTTATAATGAGTTCGGATGATAATTTGCGAATAACCTAAGTGATAAACAGTATGCAAAAATAAAATCTTAGGTACACAAATGTAAATATTAAGTTTGATGCATTTAAATTAAATATTGTGGAAACCTCCACAACAACTATTGTATATTATTTAAAAAAATGCTTTTCTCTTTCTTTTGACTTCAGAATTTTCTAATTGACCATCATTTAACTGAATAACCTTAAACTTGAATTGTCCACACTTGGTTGGGCCATCCTGTATATTTGGTAGGCATTGATTGTTTTAATTTTATAATTTTGCATTTTCTAATATCGTATGTAGAATTAGGATAAATATAAACCAGAGCGTATTGATGGAATAATCACTACAAGAATTAGACCTCTGGGCTCTATCCTGAAGCTGTCTATAGTGAATGGAAGATAAGGGATAATGGCGTCCCTTGGGCCCCAAACTGTTGTAATTTAGATTATAGATTTTCATTTTCACCATGTTTATCATTTTTAACGCTACTTGCAGTTTTAGAGCATAGCCTAGGGTTATGCTCTTCAATTACGTGGTCTTAGATTTTTGTGCTAGGTAGGCTCATAGGCTTCATTTACTATCACTTCTTCATTTTCCGTTTCCATCCGTGAGTGCAGCCACCGGTGAATGTGTCCCTTTTCGTCACATCCCTTGGTAAATGACTGCATCCACGGAGTAGCTTTTCTGCATCCATGAGCTTTGTCACCGACGGTGGTAAGTGACTTTGTTCATGGAGCCACTTTCCTTTCTGACTGCTTCTTCTAGTCCCTTGTATTTTATTTCCTTTTGACGTCAGTGATATGGCCTTTGGTTCCGAAGCAGACGTTAAACCCTACAAAATTAATTAAATATTAAAAATTATAATTTAAAATTAATTTTATTTATTATTATCATTTCAATATACATAGTTGAGCTATTTTCTTTTATTCTAACTCATAGAAAATGAAATGTTCAAAGAGTTATTATCAATTTCTTGCTGTTATTACTGATTTTATAAAAGCGGGGTAATAAAATAACTTAGTCTACATTTATTGAAAGGAAACTTTTGACTATATTTTGAACATAATAATTAGTATAATTCCACTAATTAGGTTTTTTATGGAACATTTTTCTTGAAACACTGTATCTCTGTTATTTAGATGAAAAAAGCTAATTCTTGTCAAATCAGAGTTATTAATTTATTTGTAACATAAAGAAATTTTCAGCATTAAAATTTAACTAGGCACTCTTGTAAATGAACCTGAAAATGCAATAATAATGTTTATTTGAAAATTGTTTCCAATAAATGGAAAATGTACCACCGGTGATACTCATGGCAGTTAACCTTTTAACGAAATCGGATAGTAGTGATTAAAACTAACTTTAAAATTTACCACTATGATTTTCACAATCTTATTCTTGTTACTTTTGTGGATTGAAATTCCTTCATCATTTTACAGGCTCAAAATACTGCAAATGGGTGGAGTCGAAAAGAACTTCGAAGAAATAAAGAAGGGGTTGATGAACGGCAAGTACAACTTGCTTGACGCCCCTCTTGTGCTTCACACGGATTTTTCTGGAGTCCATGTTCACAGGGACGGTTTCGACCGGTGTGTTGCTACATCCTTAAAGGTTCAGAATTCAAATTTTTTTAGAGTTAAGAAGGAATCTTTGAAACTGTCATTTGGTAGTGATTTGGATTTCAGGGCTAATAATATAGATACCAAATATTTTGGAAATAGGGAACAACTTGATGAACTAATGTGTAGCTTTTGGAGAGAATATTCACCTTCCCAGTATTATGACCGTCCAATAAAAACAGAATCCATTATTACACTCTCTGAAGTTTTCAAAAAATTTCATGTAAACCTCTTTTGCAGCATGATGTATTATTATAGAAATGAAAATGAAATAGAAGAAGATTTAGGTAGAAAATTAAATAAGGACCAGTTAAAAAAGCTTGAAAGAGAATTGTATACCAGTAATATGCTTAGGATATTTGGTAGTAGCAAAGATGATGGAGAGAATGGTGAACTTGTGTTCAGAGATTACCGTATTCTGTTTCATAGTAGAAGCCATCTTTGTGCTACTGCAGAGAGAGGTAGCTACTATTTCATGTTCATCGTTTCGAAGGTTAGGAATTAAACTTTGTAAAGTCTTTCCACCAGATTTTTTGCTAAGCTCCTCTTACTTTTTCCACGAGAATATAAGAAAAAACTATAAATAAATATTTATTTTAGTTGGTATCCAAGATACCTGCAAGTATAGTTTCAGTTCAATTCGTAACCATTCTTTCGATTTTGATCACCCAATTAAGGAAGAAAATTTCAAAATTTTGCAAACTACTAACCAGTGTGATATTCGTACATTAGAATCCATATACATCCATCCTACGCTTAATGAACAAACATTTAACTATTTTGGGTTAATAACTTATTATTTTTATTTGTATTACCTATTTAGGTGACTTTGTAATTTTTGGTATCCAAAATACTTCTTAATTCTATGTATTTCGTTAAAATTAGTCTGAATTAGGTTATTGATAATGAATAATTTATTATTCGAAAGCTCTTAGAGTTTAGAAAAATAAAGGATGTACAATTTTTTCGTCGTTTCCCTTGTGCTACACTTCATAAATTTTGTGAGATTTCCCAGAAGGAGACAAATTATAATATCAAGATATGGACTCGAAACTCAGTGGGAAGTGTCTCACTGAAATTTAAAATAATATGTCTCTACACACAGAGAAAGGATTAGTTGAATCAAATCATATTTGATTTGTTTTGACTAAATTTTATGGTTTATCTGTGCGCCTACCTACGTGGTGAGTTGCAGGTACTATTTAAAATGAGTTAAATTGACGTTGGTTAAAACAACACATATGTGAGTTGATTATTTTTAATTTCCGAGGGTCACAACAACTACCTGTGATAGTCAAAACTACTTGTGATAGTTGAACCAATTATATGTAATGGTTATAACAACTGCAGAACAAGGTTACATCAACTACTTGTGTATGTTTCTCCAATCACTCCTATGTGTTAAACCAACTACTCGTGTAGGTTATACCAACTACTCGTGTAGGTTACATTAACTAAAAGTATAGGTGATATCAACTACTCATGTAGGTTATATCAACTACTCGGTTAGGTTATATCAACTACTCGTGTTGGTTATATCAACTACTCGTGTAGGTTATACCAACTGCTTGTGTAGGTTATACCAACTACTCGTGTAGGTTATACTAACTACTCGTGTAGGTTATTCCAACTACTCGTGTAGGTTATACCAACTACTCGTGTAGGTTACATTAACTACTCGTGTAGGTTACATTAACTACTCGTATAGGTTATATCAACTACTCGTGTTGGTTATATCAACTACTCGTGTAGGTTATACCAACTGCTTGTGTAGGTTATACCAACTACTCGTGTAGGTTATTCCAACTACTCGTGTAGGTTATACCAACTACTCGTGTAGGTTACATTAACTACTCGTATAGGTTATATCAACTACTCGTGTAGGTTATATCAACTACTCGGTTTGGTTATATCAACTACTCGCGTTGGTTATATCAACTAGTCGTGTAGGTTATATCATCTTCTCGTGTTGGTTACATCAACTACTTGTAAACTAAGTAAATGTATATCAACTATTATAGTGTAGGTTGAAATATCGGTCTGGTTAGCAGTAGCCAGACTTTTTACAAGACTTTTTCAGTCACTATATTTACTCTATTAAATTATAATCTCGAGTTAGGTCCCGGTATCAATTAGATTAGACTATTTATTTTCTAGGACCAAATCTAACATGTTCACATTTATTTTCTACTTTTGCTTCCGTGATATGCATACTATTTTAATTTAAAAAAATAATTGATCACCTAGACCTATCCTTGCTTTTTGAAATGTTTTCGATCCTATGAATTGATATATGGTTATCAGTTGTAAATTAATAGATTAGATTGAATAAGTAATCTCATCAGGTCAGTTTATAAATAAGTAGTTAGATGACATAAATAACTTTACGTAGTGATAAATAGGTAGGCTAGATGAATTAATTAACCAGGCTAGATTACAAAAGTTGATAAATCTTTGATATGCTACAATTGTACTATAACTTAATGAATAATAAATTAATGATAAAGCCTTTATCTTCTAAACCATATTTTAGTGCAATTCATCTTACTCATAGGCACTGATATTGAAATATGCTAATATAATTACAAAGGTAAAATTGAAAACGAAATATAAACATTTAAGTTTTAGATTTATTATTTAGAAGTACAATTTGAATTCTCGTCACTTTCTTTCACGACTGTAGGTTGCCAATTCCTGAAATAAGAGATTCGTATATTAATATATATTGAATAGAAATTCACAGTATCGTTCATATACATTATCAATAACATCACCTACTCTTTTTCCTTTTGTGATGAGATAGCGACAGCTTCGATATTCTTTTCATGTCTGGAATCCCTAAAAGCATATGAAAAAGTAAGAGCTAATCATATTTAAAAATCATCTAATATTTTCAAATACTTACTCTGACCTAGCATAAAATTGTTCCTGAACCATTCAAAGGAATTGAAGAGGACTCCGATAGTTGATGACGTTGATCTACTCCATCAATTCTTCATCAAGATCTGAAAGTAGATTCAGAAAATATAGAAAACCATATATTAATAAAGAAATGAAAAGAATTATTAACTGAGAATTCTTTCATATAGGTAAATTATTTATATAAAATGTTAAACTAATTATAAATCTTCAGATGCAGTTTAAATTTAGCTCTAATAAATGCAATGGATTTTTCTAGCTAATCCTCATAATTTTGTTCATTATACACTCATAATGTAGACTTTAATTAAATACTAAGAAAGTATAATATATCAAAAGGCTCACCTCTGGTTGGAGTTCTCCCTGCTAAATCCCTGGACGGTGTTCTCCTCCGACTACCTCCCTGGATGGAGTTCTCCCAGTCATAGAAAACTAGGGTCAAGTAGGTAAATTGCGGCACTTTAACTAACTGCGGTCTCTTATCTCAGAAACATTAATAACCATCATGACTTCAAGGCACTCGTGAAATGAATAGAACCTATCATAAATTGAGCTTAAATTATGATGTTCAACAATTCAGTATATAGCTAAACTAATTTCAGAATGATTTTGAGACTCTCTTAATAGGGTCACAAATAGAAATTAAAGAACCGAATTTGGCTGTGTAACCCTACCTATAGGTACACCAACTAGTTTTAAAATATATAGATTATCAGACCACTTTGAGATACTAGGATAAGTTCCGAAATATCGGACGGCTCCACATTTTCGGTCGCGTAAGAAAAACTATATTAAATTAACTTTTTTTTAAATTAGCTATTAGGTAGCTATATACTATATTTCATACGTGACCGAAAATTTGAAATCGCCTGATAATTTGGAACTTACCCTATTCTGAGGACAGCGCAGTAACTGCCTAGACTATGTAGAAGGGGTGTAGGTCATAAGCCCCCCCGGTCAAGAGCCCCCCCGGTCATGAGCCCCCCCGATCAAGAGCCCCCCCCCGGTCATGAGCCCCCCTAGGTCATAAGCCCCCCCGGTCAAGAGCCCCCCTGGTCATGAGCCCCCCCGGTCACGAGCCCCCCTGTTTTTAAATCCTTATTTACCTATACTATTTAATCCTTATTGACACTTTTGTAGTTCATTACTGAATAGACATAAAATATATGTATATTTGGGTGGGGGCCGCCCCCCGAACCCCCCTGCCTGGTCATTAAACAATCATGAAGTGTGCAGTACAACAAACTAGCGGATACAACAAACTACATTAGTAACTCTCAGTTATTTCTATCTAAGTAATTCTTCATTTGTTTAACTAGGTAAATAAGGATTAAAAAAACAGGGAGGGGGGGGGGCTCGGGACCGGGGGGGCTCATGACCTAGGGGGGCTCATGATCGGGGGGGCTCGTGACCGGGGGGGCTCATGACCGGGGGCTCTTGACCGGGGGGGGGGGGGAGCCCTTGACCGTACCCCATGTAGAAGGTATTGACACTGAAAAAAAACAGCTAGGTAGGTATGATGCTTAAATAAGTTAACATATAATAATCTAGGAAACTTAGTTTGGATATCAGTTTACAAACTGGAAGGCAGTAATCAAAATTTATTATTATAAAAGTTATATACTGATAATCAGCTCTTCAAATAACTACCTATATAAAGCCACCAAACTATCAATCACCAATATTTTAGAATATTTAGGCAGACATTTATCAATTTATTAATGGAATTAATTAATAATTAATAATCGATCGGCAGCGATAATACTATTTAATGCATATAACGCTATTGTTTGCACTTGAACTAAAATGGTATTGAGGAGCGTTCACATTCAACACGTAACACACTTGAAACAAGATTTAAACTGAAAAGTGTTATGCGAATAAATTAGCTTTGAGGAAAGCATAAGTTGCCACTTACTCATTTGATTGAACTCACATCTAAACTTAAAAAAAAAAGTAGCACTAACTCTCATAGTTAGTTAATTTATACACCAGATAAATAAGATTAACAGTCTTTGTGGGTTACATTATCACACTATGTCATAGTTGTTTTAACTCACACCTAAACTTACAAAAAAGTAGCGCCAACTCTCATAGTAAGTTAATTCATACACTGCAGAATACACTGGATTAACAGTCTTTGTGGGTCACAATAACACACTATGTCATAGTTGATTTAACTCGCACCTAAACTTAAAAAAGTAGCGTCAACTCTCATAGTAAGTTAATTCATACACCAGATACATTGAATTGACAATCTTTGTGAGTTACTTCAACACACTATGTCCTAGTTGTTTTAACATATGTTCAAACTCCCAAAATGTAACTCCAACTCTCATAGTAAGTTGATTCAATCCATAAAATGATTTGAATTAACTATGTTTGGTGACACACACGTCATAGTTGTTTTGACACACATGAAAACATGAATAAAATAAAGTCAAACCAACTCACGTAATAAATTGATTCAAAGCATAAATTGTTGACCCATTAAATATGAGTAAACTTTTTTCTCTGTGTAAGGCCGGCAACTATCAGTCGATTGCTGTACGTTTGAATGATATTGTTTTTGTTAGTTTATGCATCTAATTGTTACCTTTAATAGAGAAACCACCAGTCGATTGTTGCCCTATTAAATGTAACAATTAGATGCATACACTAACATTATACATATCATTCAAACGTGCAATAATCGATTGATGTTTGCCTTATTCAATGTAAATATAATATATAAATATAAAAAGACAATATTTTTTCATTAAAAATAAAACAATTGATTAAATGCATGATCTAAGAAAATCCGTATCTTTCGAACGCATAGAAATCGATCGATTGCTGCGCAAACTATTGATTGTTGTTGTTGTTTAGCTTCCCCAACATCCTCGCCGGGACGGAGGGGCGGCCAGGAGCGCCCCGGGTTTCAGCCACCCGAGGCACTGTGTGGGAGTGTGTGGGCCTAAGGGAAACCCGCATCACTCAGGAAGTTAATAACTGCCTGAGGATGGGTCCAAAGGTGCTCCAGTGAGTGAATGTTGTGTGTAGTCCTGTGTTGGTGTAGTGACGGACATTGTGTGAGAATGTGAGAGATCGTGCCCTGGTCGGCTTGGCAGAAGTCGCACCGAGCAGAGTCCGATCTCCCAATCCTGTGCATGCAGTAAGGAAGGGAAGGATGGTGGCCACATCTCAGACGTGATAGATTGACCCTATCACGACGAGACATGGCCGACTCACTAAGGTCAATGGCTGGAGGCCTAGACCCAAGGAGTTTGTTAGGAAGGGAGGAGGCTAGAGCTCTTTGTGTGAAAGTGGTGTGTATGTGTTTGTGAAGAGAAGTGTTGTCGGGTGTGGGAGGGAGAGTGGTGTAGAGGTGTCTGTAGTGTGTGGAGGGGGTGGTGTGTAGTGTGCGTGGTGTCCCCCTCTCAGTTTGCATGTAGTGTAAGGGATGTGAGGGGTCTAGTGTAGAAGTGTAAAAATGTGTGCCCCTCATGTCCATGTGTAAGGTGAGAGGTAGGACTCGTGCTTCTGTGTGTAGGTGGTGTGTGGGTGTTGTTTGTGTATAACCGGTGGCAATGCGGAGTGCGGTGTTTTGTGTTTTTTGGAGTGTCTGTAGGTGGGTGTTGGATATGTCAGGTGACCAGGCTGTGTGGGCGTAGGTGAGGATGGGTCTGATGAACTGTTTGTAGAGTTTTGTTATGTCTTCCTTGGAGTGTCCGTAAGTTGTGTGAGTGAGTGCGCGGAGGACGTTCAGTCTTTGTTTGGCTCTGTTGTTGATGTCGGTTATGTGGTGTTTGAACGTCCAGCCACGGTCGAGTGTAACTCCAAGGATTTTCGGCGTGTTGTTAATGGGAAGGGGAGTGTTGTTGAGTGTAATGTTTGGATGGGTTCTGTATTCAAGGGTGTAGGGTGTAACTAAGGTGACAGAAGATTTGTTTGCAGAGACCTTTAATCTGTTTGTTTCTAGCCAGTCTTCTAGTGAGTGGATGTATGTTTGTAAATTGTTGGCGGCGGTCTCGTGTTTGAGATGTTGTGAGATGATGGTGACATCATCTGCGTATGAAAGAGTGTTGATTGAGGAATTCATGTTTTTTAGGAATTGATATTTTTATTTTATTTTTCAATGTTAATTATCATTAGTAATTCTGATGTCTTTTTGATTTATTATATACTTCAATTTATTTCCACACCAATGAATGTTGAAGATTTTGCACAGGAATAAATTTCATGCCTATGTTCAACTGCATGTAATATTATTTTTTTATTTACTTTCAAATATTGTATACAATAAAAATGATGATACGTTAATTAAAAAAAAGCCAAGCCCCATCCAATCAAGGTATTAAACAGTACATTTGAGAATTTTTTTTACAGTCACAGTTAACAACTGAATGAATTATACAGGTACCCAACTAATTAAAGTTATGCATAAAAAAATTAAATAACAATAAAGACTGTTTGGTGCTTTGGTCAACTGGCTGGTAGGGGCACATTTAAAAACCCTCATGGTTGATATTCACTAATATTAATAAACACTACTAGAATTATTTAACTGATATTGTCTATTTTTGTTATTGGTTGATTTAAAAATCATCAAATTTGAAGGAATAACAATATAATATATATGTAACCCCAAATTTTTGTCCTTGAAATTTGAGTGGCAACCGTCACAACACGTCTTCACAGCATGAGAGACCAGATCGTCTGGTCACAAACTGGAACTAGAATTCGGGGGGATTCAAGAATATATGGCTTTTCAACCCCACTGTTCCCCCTCCGGACCTTCCGATTTCACACACCCCAGTCCCTTCCGCAGGGACGAGACCTCTTCCTCCAGTTCTCAACCTCTACCTTTTTAACATTTTTTTTTTTAACATTGTCTCATGGAAACTTGTTACTTACCAACTCTTTGAACCGAACCCGTTTTTTAATTACTATAGATTTAATAATTAGTTTTTGTTTGACATTTTTAGAGAAAATGTACGACTTTATATCTAAATTTTCCTCAAATCTGACTACTTGAAAAATCTTGATTTAAGGATTTCTACACTATAACTTATAATTTTTTTTAAATGATTAACCCATTGTAAGATCTTTAAGGTATAAATATTAAATATGCATAATAGAAAAAACACTATACAAATAGGCCAATATTAAGTGTAATAAACAAATATATAGTAGGGTTACAGATTCTGTAATTTATTAATTGTCAAATTAATAAACTACAATTAAATTTATTAGTGCGCTGGAAAAGTATACATTTGAACAAGAAATAAATAGATCACCATTTGTTATAATAGCTGACATAGAAAATAATAAATTCGTGATATGTATAACTTTAGAGCTGGAATAAACTAAATTAATCGTAGCTGCATAGACTAAATTGCGACATTTGGCAATCCCTTAGAATTGCCAAATGATTGAACTGTGTAGCATATTTAAATTATATGCAAATGAATCATTATATTATATGCAAATGAATCATTATATTATATGCAAATGAATCATTATATTATATGCAAATGAATCATTATATTATATGCAAATGAATCATTATATTATATGCAAATGAATCATTATATTGTATGCAACTGAATCATTATATTATATGCAACTGAATCATTATATTATATGCAAATGAATCATTATATTATATGCAAATGAATCATTATATTATATGCAACTGAATCATTATATTATATGCAAATGAATCATTATATTATATGCAAATGAATCATTATATTATATGCAACTGAATCATTATATTATATGCAAATGAATCATTATATTATATGCAAATGAATCATTATATATTCATAAATTAAAACCAAATTATTAATCCCCTTTCTTTCAACTCATTTCTTTATTCTGTTTTTTCTTTCTTTTTGTAATCCCATCTTTTTAACGCATTGAAAATACTTTATATTTTTTATGTCCATTTTTTATCCTAGGCTACTTTCTATGCTATAGGAGTTATAGTTTTAACTTTTAGTCATTTAACTAGTAACATACACTGTTTTAAATACCTGCTCTTCAGTCTTTCATTTCTTATTTCAATCTCATCATATATGTGCGAATTAATTTTATCTGAATTTAGTTTAGTTGTATTTTTTAGGAAAAGTACTGTTGATTTTAAATTTTTTTAATGTATAAAAGCAAAACGTAAATTATTTTATGTTTCAGATCCTGAAGATGACTATAAATAGTCGAAACGTTGAATTTTGTAAATAAATATTTAAAAATAAAACTTTTATAATGATAAGGTACAATTTTATTCATTCTTAAGCTAAAATGCAATGCTATAAATGATATATATCACTTAAAATACTTAAGTGTTTCCGAGTTGTTAACTATCAATTTTTTTTAGTAAAATGCATCCAAATTGGCAGAGTAGATAGCATTCTGGAGCACAGAACTGCAGGTCAACGTTCAATACCCAGGCACATCACTTCATATCTTCCCATTAAATTTGTTTATAACATTAATAGGAACAAAGTATTCCCGTACCTTTTGTGAATTGGTACCAAAATATTTAATTTGTTTATTTCAATCGAAAACATAGGTATTGCGGAAATAGGACAAGGTTTTGATACATAGGGCTTATAGGTATTTACAATTGTAGTACTTGTATCCCAGGAGACCCACCTTCTCGTGGTGATACTGTTATTTACCACCTTTTTTCATCTATATAGAAATCGAATTTATAATTATTATTACTGATTTTCTATTTGTGGTATAAATAACGGGGCTCCCCTCAAGCATCTTGGGGCAATTTTCTTATTTATATTTGTCATTATATCATTGAATCATAACTTTTTGTATCTTTGTTAAATTATTTAAGTTGAGGACCCTTGCTTTGCAAAGGACCCACCCCTTCCATTTGAAATGTCTGTAAGAGGTAGAGAGGAGAGCACATCTTCTACAAATTCACCTTTTTCATCACCTAGAAAGGGTACAAAGCAACAATCAGCAAATGACTCAACCACAACCTTGATCCACTTGCTTGCTGCAATCCATGACCAACTTGTAGCACTCCCTCCCGTCGGTGAACTGCAACACTCAATAGAACAACAGGATGAACTGAAGTCACTAATAGCCAAAGTACAGAACAAAGTACAGACCATCTCTCCAACAACTACCAAGAAAAGCAAACCAACCAACAGAAGACGATTCACTCCATTACCAGTCATAAACCAATTTGGAACAACCAATCCATCTCGATTCTACGAATTATTCTTCGATGGAGATTCGAAGCGCTCTGTAAATCCTTTCTTGATTGAAGAAGAAATATTCAGCAAAACCTCTGAGAAAACCAAACGCATCTTCAGTATTAACAAAAGCAAAATAATCATAGAAATGTCAAGCAATAGTTCTGAAAAACATATAACATCAATAACAGAAATAGAAATGATTCCATGCTAGGTGTCACCCTACGCTCCTTTCAACACAAACAGAGGCCTTATGTACGTCAAACACATTGACTTCTCTGTTGAAAGCACCTTACCTGAATTTGAAACCTGGCTCTCAGAACACTACAACATCAATAGCATTGCACTAGCCCATCATCCGTTGCAATAATAGCCACTTTCAATGATAGCAATCTTCTCTATACCATCTACATACCTGGAGAAGAAAACGATACCAAAGTATATCCTTTCAACAACAAGCCCATGATATGTCACAAGTTCCAAAACTTCGGTTACACAGCAGCTAGATGCAGATCTGAAACCTTGATCTGCAGGCGCTGTACTTCACCTGGCCACTAAGCAATGGACTGTGACCAAGAAAATCCTACCAAATGCCATCATTGCCAAGAAGACCATGCCGCTGGCTCCCGAGTCTGCTCTAGATATCAAAGAGAAATGACCATCCTCAACATTCAGTCCGAACAAAAAGTCAGCCAACGACGTGCCATCCAAATAGGAAAAGATGAACACATCATACCAACCATCCAAAAAGAAGTTTTCCAAGATATCATTATAACTCTGAACAAATTTTCTGCTACCAATGTTAAGAATCTCACTACACAGGATCCAAAAACTACCGAGAAACCATATTTGAACAGGAAATGCTTGCAATAAGAAATAAAAACAGAATACCTCGCAACCAAGCAATGTTAATTTTCTTCAAAAATAATCCCAATTTCAAATCAATGAACTACAAAAAAGCAACCATTCAAGCCCCATTGCAACCCAACTATCAACATCAAAAGATCCTCAACCATCAACATCTAAAGAAACAACTGCAATAACCAAACCCCCAACTCCCATTGAAGATGATTTTGAATCATATTGAATCCGAACTGAAAATTCAAGCAGAATATCCCTATAGAAAAAAAACCAAGACCATCAAATGTACAGAAGCCGATCAACCAACGACCATAAATCCAAGGACACCAGAAAAGAATCTCTATCCCGGGTTCTATGATAAAAAAACATGAATAGTACTGAATAGTACCTTATCCAAAAAAGATCACAGACAATCTGGCAATAGCAACCAACACAGAAAACAAAGAAGTAAAGAGTTCACTTCAGCAATAGCTAACCACCAATTTAATAAACAATGGACAGCATTCTACAATGGAATGTCCGTGGTGTAACATCAGCCAAGCAAGATATTCTCCAACTCATAGAAACTCACAAATTTTCAGTCATCGCCCTCCAGGAAACTTTCCTCGGAAATGATGTAATGGTAAAACTTCCTGGTTATAGTGGTATTTGTAGGCAAGGCCATTACAATCACAGATTCCATGGAGGAGTGGCGATGTACATCCATTCTTCTCGTCCATTTCAACAAATAACCATCAACAGTAACCATCAAGTGGTAGCAGCCAAAGTGCAACTAACCAACAATACTCCCATTACCATCGCATCCATCTATCTTCCTGGTAGAGAACAAATCACAGCCCAATCCATAACCTCAATAATTCAACAGTTCTCAACTCCATTCCTACTCTTAGGTGATTTCAACGCACATCACAACGTGTGGGGTATCGGTCAATCAGATCAAGAGGAAGAATCATCAATAATGTAATGAACAACCTGCAACAGAACTGTCTTAATGTTGGAAGTGAAACTCACGAGTCTGGAACAGCAATAGACTTATCCATATGTTCATCAAATCTTACTCCAATTTCAACCTGGACAGCACTGAACTCAGTTTTATCAAGTGACCATCATCCAATTATCATGTCTGTAATAGCACCTGACCATAACAATACTGAAACACCACCAAGATATAACTACAAAAAAGCAAACTGGGAAAACTACACAGCTGACGCAATATGGAATAACCTACCTAGAGCCAATAGCTTCAACAACAGTACTTCACTCATTTCATGTTTCTATTCAAAACTCAAGATTGCAGCTGATCACCACATACCGCAATATACCCCAAAAGAATTCTACCCTAAACCCTATTGAGATGAGGAATGTAAAAGACTTTGGCAGGAAAGAGAACGACAATACAAGATTTACAAAAGAACAGGAAATATTGCAGATAAAATAAGCTGGAAAAAAACTAGAGCACTGACAAAGAAAACTATCCGTGAAAATTAAAAAATAGTACTACAAGAATACCTCAGCAAGATGAAAGCTAACACCCCAATGTCACAAATATATCAGAAGCTCAGACAAATGAGAGGCCGACCGCCACGCTCCATATCATTTCTAAAAGACTCTAATAACAATAGTTTCACATCCCCAATAGATATTGCAAACAGATTAGCCAACTCTTTCGCCTCAATATCCAGCTACGAAAATTGTCCAAATGCATTCAACCAAATACGCATCACAGAAGAAAATAAACCACTTGACTTCACTACAGCAATAGAAACAGAATACAACTAACCATTCACCATTATAGAACTATCCACAGCTCTATCCTCAAGCTCTAATACTTCTCCTGGTCCTGATCAGATCCACTAGAAAATGCTTTTAAACCTACCCAAAAACGCACTCTCATATCTGTTAGAAATCTTCGATAGTCTTTGGTCATCACTTTACTATCCCCCAGAATGGCAAACAGCTAACATTGTACCAATTCCCAAACCTGGCAAAGATCACACTGATCCAAAAACTACAGACCAATTGCACTTACCAGCTGCCTCGGCAAAATAATGGAAAAACTTATAAATTGGAGACTAATTGAATACATGGAAAATAACAAATACTTATCACCATATCAATGTGGATTCCGTAAAAATAGAGCAACAATTGACCACCTAACAAGATTAGACACCCAAATAAAATCATCTTTTGCCGCAAATAAGGTATGTGTTGGTGTATTTTTTGACCTAGCAAAAGCATAGGATACAACTTGGAGGTACGGCATCATCAGGGACATGCATCGCCTTGCTTTGAGAGGTACGCTGCCTCTGTACATTATTGAATTCCTGAAGAAGAGACTCTTCAGAGTTGTGTTGGGGTCAGCCATATCGGAGGAGAAACTGCAACTGGCAGGAATACCTCAAGGGTGCATCCTATCTGTTACTTAGAAATCCTTAAATCAAGATTTTTCAAGTAGTCAGATTTGAGGAAAATTTAGATATAAAGTCGTACATTTTCTCTAAAAATGTCAAACAAAAACTAATTATTAAATCTATAGTAATTAAAAAACGGGTTCGGTTCAAAGAGTTGGTAAGTAACAAGTTTCCATGAGACAATGTTAAAAAAAATTGGTTAGTTGCGACGGCAGACTCTGATTTACAATTTCACAACAATAGATTTATTGGTCAAAACAATATTTTTCAAAATCTAATTAAAAAACCGAAAATTAAATTGTCTTCCAGAGCTTAAAATTTAGAAGAAAATTAGGCGGGGAAAAGTGCGGCAGGGAACAGTCCGTTTCCTCCGTTTATTATGTCTAATTTCATAACTGTAATCGATATATAAACTTTTTTATGCGTTCATATGAATTGGTTGGGCTTAAATCACTATGATAATATTATGTATTTACCCCTGGCTATTAATGTAATAGTGAAAATAGTATGAAATATGTCACATATGAACTTTAAAATACAAAATTAAATAATTCGTGGAAGAATTGTCCGTTGGTCGAAATGCCCGTGATCGAAATGTACTAGACCCGTTTATAACAGATATAATGAGAACGGATATCGATAATATCCGTACAGCTATAAAAGATATTGTTATTTATAGGAAAAATGTAATTCGTATATTGCCGATTTACAGCAAATTCTAGTATATCTTATATTCTTGAAAGACTATAATCAATTATAAGCTTACCTGTGTTATAAGTTTTGTTATCTTTAGTTCACTTCATAACAGTTAACAAAGTGTAAGTTTCGAGTTACCTGGTTCCAACTTTTCATATTTATAAGCAAAAACTATATAATTTAACATTAAATTGGTTTGCTCTATAAGCATTTACTTCACTGTTTTAATTTTTTCTCTATTCCCTTTATTTTTCTCATTTTCTCTATTCCTTTTGTTTCAGTTCACAAATAAGTACCAGCATTCCACATCTAGGGTTAAGCATCAGAAGTTAGCTTCCACCAGTAGGTATAGAGACTGGTGAGTTGAAGAATGGACCGTCAAGTTCATTCTTAGTTTGAAGTCCTTATCTTTTCTTTGACGGAAAAAAACATATTTATAAATAAATCTATTGAGCTGAGCGAAAGAGCTCATATTTATTAGTACTACCCAGGGTGAATTTAAAAAAACCAAACACCTGGTTTAAACCATGTTTTTTTTTTATGGAGCAATAAAAAACATTTTTTTCATGGTTTTTATTAGATTTTATCATATACAATCATATCTTATAAATCTAATATGAAATAAGTCTCAACTTTTGCTGTTTTAAACAAAACAAAGATACATATTTATTGATTGTACATAGGTACTGTGTTGAAGTTAGTTTTATTTGCTCAGCACTGAATAGGTAGATATGTGATGATTAAATTCTAGTGACTTTTCTTTAGTCTCTCTCTCTATCTCACCTGTTGAGTGTTCTCTCTCTCAAGAATCTCTAACTTGTAGGCTAAATTTTCAATTGCCAGATGCCAATACAGTATAGGATGGAAATTTCAATAGGTAATTAAATACATTTCCATTAGATAATACATTTATTGTGGAGAGAAAAGTGTTGTTTTCACAATGAATGTGTATTAATAATTCTATTTTGATGTCTTTTTGGAATTAAATTAAATTTAAATCCGGTATTTAATTCACATCTGGGAATTGATGCTTTACCCTACACACTCTGTGAAATATGGCCTACTAGTTAACTTATTAGTATTTCCTAGTAAATTAATTCTATTGAATGTTGTGTAATTAGATAAAGGTATTTAAACTGTGCCCCACTTCAGTGACAGTGGATGCTCATTGTGTACTTTTGACACATACACTGTGTACATGTGACACACACACACACACTGTGTACATGTGACACAGACACTGTGTACTTTCTGCCTTAATTCTGAATCATTATTTTATATTCACCATTCCAGTTGTTATATTTCCTAAACCTACTTATTGTAGAACCTACTGTAATTAAATAATTTATTCCAGTTTTGTCTAATGTTCTAGTTTTGCATTACTATTTATTTATATTAGAGCTTATATTAATTATTACCTGAACTGTGAGGCTAGAAAAATATTAATAATTAATTATCAGACGCTGTTTCGTATTTCGTGGTCATTGGTAATACAATTCTTCTTCTAGTTATATCCATTCTTGCTTTAGTGGCTGTGACTTCCTTTCTAACAAATAAATTCAAAGCTTCAAGATAAATTGTATTTAGAGTAGTTCAGTTAACCTGTACATGCAACATTTTTAATTTTGCTGATGTGCCACATCTACAGATTGATGTCCCAAAATGAGGCCATCCTCCAGGTACTGGTTAATAATTTATCTCCATTTAATTCTACCATTATTCCTTTTGTCTGACTTTCTTTCATTACTTCTATAAATTTCCTTACAGGTTATTTAGAGCTAAAATTTATCGTTGTAAATGACAATTTTCATTTTGAGATATTGGTGGAAGTGCCCTTATTTAAATCTAGTTATTTGGTTATCGAAGCATTTACCTGTAGTCTTAAATATATTTATTGTAACTATTGTCTATTTAAGTAGATTTTTTATACTCTTGCTCATGATAAAATGCCTTATTTATTTCCCAGATTAAATGAAACTCAGTTTTCCCTTAAGATTTAAAATCTTTATAACAGGAAGACAACATCACTCACATTATTGCAGACTCTTAGAAGTTAAGACTATAGTTGAAAAATTAGCTGTTAAATATATGAACTTCTAACTATACAGTTAAATATATGAACTTCTAACTATACATCTACACCTTTAATACTTTTCAGAGATTACAGTTATAATTTCACAGCGTGAGTTTGTCTACTTAACTAACAATTATACATTGGAAAATTTACCTAATAGCACCAATAAGAGTATTTTAACATAATAAAAATGGAAGATTTTTACCAAACACCTCAATGTGAAACCAAGAGACCCTAATTGTAAACGTAAACCAATAAAAATTCGATAATAAATAAGTATAATTCAATCTATTTAGTAAATATACTGTTTATGCGTCCGACCAATACAGTAAAGGTTTACACTTGCTATTGCACCAAGAGATGGAATTAGTTCAGTAGAAGTAAACAATAGCTGCCAAAAATGCCATGAGACTAGAAAAGATAATATTCATAAAGAAAATTCAGATATGAAAAAAGAGAGCAAAACTTAGTGTGAATAATAATATTGGAAGAAACAAACAATCTGATAAGAACGTAGTTGAAACTGTAGCTAACGTAATTCAGCGACATGATCATGAATAGAGAAAAGCTACTCCGTAAATACAGTTACAATGCATATTGCAACTGTTCCCTATTGCAACAGTACAAAGGCCTAACAGAAACACATCTAACTAGAGAGCAGTAGAGTAAGTTCCGCTTTTTCGAACTGTTCCACAGTTTCGATTGTGTATTAAAAATACATAGCTAATTCAAATTGTTCCAAGAATATTAAATAGCTTAGTTCTGTCTTAGCTATACGATCGAAAAAATGGAAGAGATTGATAACTCGAAACTTACTTTGTGTTAAAATTGCAAACCAAACTTAATTAAGAATTCTCTTTTGAAAATGTTTCTAAATAGTAAAAGAAAGTATCACCAATACCTTCCTAAGCTAATTAATAAAATTAATTTGCATTCTGTAGTTTCTGATGCAGTTTGCCATTTTAGTGTTATAGCTACCTACACATTTGACCAATGTATTTTCAATATATATTGCAATTCATTATATTGATTACCCTACTTCATATGACCAGCAGTAGAGTACAACACAGACTAAACGGAATGTATTACATGACACTCAATACATTGCTATTCAATGAACTAATAATACTTAGCTACTATTATTAATTGCATAATTTTATCCTAAATTGCATAACTAATTTTGTGATCATTGTAGAAGTCTTAAAAATCTAACAGAGATGAAATTTGAAAGCAGAGATTAATGTCCAAGTCAATCAAGTTAGCTACTATATTTTAAAGTAACATAAAATATTTATGTTGCGAACTAATTTCGTCTAATTAACTCAATTTTGATCCCATTAACTAGATATGTTTTCCATAGGAAGACTCTTGCTACTTCCATAGCATAGGAATTATTTAATATTAACTAACAAGTCACTTACACACAACAATACACACTGAAATTTCTTAAGTCTCTTCTCCAGACTTTTTACAAAGATGCTGCTACTTATTACCACGAGACTTATTTTAAATTTTTTTCTTATAAAATTCAAGTCTCGTGGAAAAAGTAGCAGTATCTTTGTAAAAAGTCTGGAGAAGAGACTTAAGAAACCCGGTTTGTGCACAACACACTAACATCTGCATATCTCTAGCGAGATCGCTTGTGAATTTTGTCTAGGAATTTGAAGAAGACTTTGTGGTTGAGGCCCGCAGATATTTGCTGGATGTGCATCCGTATGAGGGAGGAGGTGGAGTCTTCGTACTGACGGTACGTGGCGGGCAAACCGAGGTCCTGAGGGAGGTGTGGGGGTTTGTTAGATTCAATGCAGTGGAAAGAGATATTAATGAAGTAGATATCTATTATGTGATACTAAAGTAACATGATTGGATCATTCATTAATTTCTAGCTAGAGCAAAATACATTTGAATAATTTTATATACAATACCTATATGTAGCTTGAAAATAGATTACTTTTAATTAGGAAATATCTGATGGAAAAAAAAAAAATTTTGTTACCAGTTCCTTGTAGCTAATCAAAGAAGGATGTTTAGCTTCACATACAATCCACAACTATTGATAGAAATTTTTCAATAAGTTATAGGTACCTTGTAGAGTGTGGTGATAGCAGCAATACTCTCAGGCTGGTCCTCCCCGTAAAACTGCTCCATTATTCTCTTTTGCTTTGCTGACGCCCTTTGCATCGCCACCACAGCAAGCCAGGTGCACTTGCCCTCGCCAATGTCAGTGCCTATCTTCCCCGTCAGGGTGCTGTCACCAAAACAATCCAGGTAGTCGTCTTGCACCTGCACATTGACAGTGTGTTCTAATTAGATATTGGTTAATTCATAAAAAATTATCATTGAATTTTTAACCTCTGTAAAGAATAATAATAAAAGACACTATCAGATTTCATTTGTAAATACTTTAAAGGTACAGTCCACTCTAATGTAATTATCTTTATAACTCTAATCATCAAGTTCACTTTTTTATGAGTTTATAATATTGAATAGTTTGACTTAAATCACAAAAAAATATGAAAATTATAACAACATACCATGTCAAAGATTAGAAAGTGGTAGATTCCTGCAAGAGGCTTATAACTAATATGAGTGTTATATAAATTAACAATTAGGAACTAAAGAAGGCAGACTGCTTTACCTGGAAGAATTGTCCCATTTCCAATAAGATGGTAGAGGCTTGTCTGTGTAACTCTTTGTCAGTGATTCCAACCTGTGAAAAAGAGAGCATCCATCAGTAAAAGATATAATCCTTAGAGAATCCATAATTTAACCTAAATTATAATAGTTATTGCTTGAAGTCATATAAATACAGGGTCGTGCAGCTAAATTGGGACTAAAGCCCGTATTACACTGTGGCGGTCGCCACAATTTTGTTATTTTTCTCTCTAACTCCGCCCCTTTTCTCTCTAATAGCGAAAAATGTCTTGGCGAGCACCACGAAATTATGATCGCTCACTGCGCGATAGAACCAACACCGCCACCGTTTTAGAGGTGATGAAATTGTCACTGAAGCCTGCTAACGAGATTTGAAGTAGTGGAAAAAGTATTTAGTTTCATTTTAAAAGTTATTTAAGACTTTGTACGGCTACTGCGCGATACAAAAAAGGAATGAACGCTTCTGTGTAGTGTCCAGTGTTGCCATACAATCAATGGAATTAAACTTTTTAATATATACGCATGGAATTGTTTCACACAACTATCAAAAAGATAATTAACTGAATATATATTCGTGATGACATCGAATTTTATTGGTACGATTCATTTCATATTAAATTTTTCAATTTTCCCTAAATTTCAATGCACGATCACCGCCATATCGACTCTTCCAGTGTAATAGCAATTTTGAGAATGGTGAGCGCCATATCTGTAGAGAGAGACAACACCGCCATGGCGAGCGCCATAGTGTAATACGGGCTTAACATAACTTTTTTTAAATTCGCTATTTTGAAAGGCAAATAATGATTAAATGTAATTTGTACTTGTATTTATTTGTTTGTTATTGTCTACAGAACAAAATCATTCTATGTGACTACCCTTTGCGTCAATAATTTGGGAGATACTCGAGCGAAACCGTGAACAACTCCTTTTTACCTCCTTGGGGTCAAGATTACGAAATGCCTGACGAATGGCGGCCTTCAGAGAGTTGACACTTGGATGTAAAGTTACATTAGACTCTCCCTCAATGACGCCAAACAGCTAATAGTCACAAACATTCAGATCTGGGGAGCTGCTGGGCCAAAAAATCCTTCGGGACAATCAAAGGAAGATTCTCCTTCAGGAAATCCTGAACTTTCTTTGCTCCATGCGTGGGCACAGAGTCTTGAATGAGCATCATTTTGAAGAGGTTGTAGTTCCTACTTATCCACGGCATCAAAATATCTTTCAGAATTTTCAAGTACTCCGCTGTGTTGATTTTAAGGCCCGCTTCGATGAAATGAGGAGGCATCACCTTACCATCACTTGCGACGGCTGCAAAAACCATCACAGAAGAGGGATTTTTGCTCTGCATCACAAGAGGAACTTCTGAATGATCGGAGGCAACTACCCGAGTGTTCTGGCAATTTGCAACCTCATCAACAACGAGCTTTTTCTCGTCAACAAAAACGCAGACATGTCCTCCTTTGTGTTTCAGATGGTTCAGAAGCTTTGGGCATCCTTCAGCTCCGAGGGCTCTGGAGCGGGTAGTTAGGAGGTTACGGACTCTCCTTATGTATGACTTCATACCAATGTCTTTATTGACTGCCCTGCTGATGGTGCTATGACTCACGCTGCGCTTTTGTGCCAGTTTTGACATCAGCTGGCTTGGGTCTGACTTCAACGTCCTTTTCAGCCCAGCAAGGAATGTTTTGGTTCTCTTTCGACCACTGCAGGGACTGTGTCGACTTCTCTGAACCTTACCCTCGGCATCAAAAGCAGCAACAACTCTATAAACAGTCGATTTCGCATAGCCAGTGCTCTTAATAATGTCTGAAACAGAGTTCCCGGCGCATCTCATTTCACATATGGTCGTTCTTTGCGCTAATTCCGCCATATTTTAGCGAAATATGCTAGCTAGATCCTAATCTGAAATATTATAGCAAAGGGCTTAAAGATTGTCTGTAAAAAAGAAGTTAGTCATAGGTTAGAAATTACGGAAGATATGTGCTGTTAAATTTAGTCCCAATTCAGCTGCACGACCCTGTACTTCTATGCTTCTCAATATAGTTATGGGATAACTAGAGCCTGGACTTTTAGGACCTATAAAAAAGGCATTTAAGCACCTAAAAATTGGTCCTTTAGGAATTATATTCACTTTTAAGATTAACATATAGGTGTTTATGATGAGTAAACTGGAAATTTGGTGTATATAATCAATAGATTAGGTTATTTGAATTAAAACTGAAAAATATATAGATAAACAATTTATCCATTGAATTTAATGAATATAGTTCAAAGTATATACATTCAAATTTGACGTAAGAATACAACAAAGGTTTAATTGAAATACCTGACAGTTATTCTAGTGTAAGTATTTTAAATGGAATAGAATATGAATGTTACTAGTGGGACATATTAGCCCATTCGTCATGAAGGGTTAAATTGACTCTCTAAAATAAACCTTTATCTATCATATTGTTAGAAAGAAAACAAGGCTGTCATTGTATTATGAAACAATGACCATTGAAAACGGCTAACATTACATAAAAGATCTTATCTTGACTTCCCAATTGTCACGGAATACATAGATCTTAATCAGAGTTGAGTATCTACACTATAAACACAAATAAAACTAGATTACTCAACATATCCTAGAGTATTTCTAACAATTGAAAGTTTATAACTTTATATCTCATCTCATAAAATAATAATATACTAACCATGTGCATAGCTACAGCCACAGGCAGGTAGAAACTGTAGTAGCCAGTCTTGTACCTCACAGTGTTGTTGTATCTGTCCATTGTGAATTTCTTGAGGTCTGGTTTGGTGCCCTGAGAAGACTGCAGGTCTAGAGTCTGACCCAAAGTAGTCTTGAGAGTAACCTGCAATTAGTTGGAATAGATTAAGCAATTAGCCACATAATATTTATTATTTACATAAAGTCTTGATATTTCACACTCACTGAGTGGAATAAGTCCAGTACATCAACATAGTAAGGCTTATCAGAGATGTATCTTTTAAGTAGTTTATAGACTCCTGCCTCAAGTAGCAGTGAGTCATTGAAGGCGGGCAAGCCTCTGTTGTCCTTAAGGTACCAAGCGGGTCTGCCTCGACGAGTACTGCTCCCATCTATTATATCATCGGCAACTAGGAAGAAGCTCTGCAGCTGTGGAACAGAGGCGTCTCATTAGCCGTAATAACATTTAAGGAAAATGAAATGGATAGATAGATAAAATAACTATCTATATATAAGCTACCTACCTAATTTGATTTTATTTTTTCAATATCAAATAGATAGCTAGTTTTATTACAATTATAACTCAACATTTCTTGTTTCATTTGTAGGTGAGCATTATATAAGTTAGTAATACTACTATATAATTCAAACAAATTGATTAAACTATTCCAACAAACCATTTCTATGGCCCATCCCAGAGTGTTAGCCAGTTCGATATTTTCTTCAGTGATGTCCTCAGGTTTAGCCAGAAGGCGGTAAGACATAGCTACGGCAAGACCTCTGTTCATCTTACCACCAGTGACATTGTATTGAAGAACCTAAACAAAAAACATCATTTTAACTAATCCTTTTTTAAACAATCTGTATTTACATTTCAGTTTGACATGCAATATACCTACCTTTGAGTACCATTTCCATGCATCAGAAATATCTGTGTCTATATCCTCAGTTGTCAACTCTCTAACTAAATCAGGCAGAAGAGATACAAATTGGATCTTCTCGTCATTTGACACGGCTTTGCCAATTTTGGCAGGTGGTAAATTGGATGATGTTGACATATGATGCTGATTGAGGATTGAAAAAAAATGTTAAACAAGGTAATAATTTAAAGATAAAGCATGGAAATTGGAAGGTATATTTTTAATTATTTGTATCATATTTGTGAACTAGATTGATTGATACTTTTCACTTCTTTTATTATGCAAGTTAATTAGTTTCAATGAAGATAAATTGATAAATAACTAAGAAATTAACAAGTTCTATTTGTTTACCTATATTTGAAATTATGAAATTTTAATATATAACTAAAAAACTAGTGAAAGTGATTAGAAATAAGAGAATATTTACCTGACGCAAGAGGAGGGGATTATTTTAGGATAAAATTGGTAGGTTCTCTGATTGATATGCTGGGTCCCTTTAACCATCATTGGCAATAGCCTGTACGCTCTGCTCCAAGAGACCATCTTAACTCTCTCAGTTATTCAATATAATAAGATCTAGAAAGTAAGCAATTAACTTAAGAATTAAAGTTAGAGCAACAAAGCAATCAACATGAGAGGAATTTATTAACTCAACTATTTGATTGTGTGAAGGATTAAATATTAAGCAGAGCCTGGTGTACACCATAAGTCCGTAACAGTCCCAGACTGTATTTCATGATAAATTCCACCGACTTGTCAGTCAAATTTTTTTCCATTGAAAATAATATTCTGACAAAGTTGGTGGATTTTTAGCTATTTATTCCTATGTTACCATTAATTTTTGGTGGAAAAATGGGTAAAATGTTGGTGGATCAGCCAAATGACTGGAAATTTATGGTGGATTTTTTCAGCTTTTTCAAAAAGTTAGAGGAATTTTGTGCACCAAATACAGACTGGCGTAACACCAAGTCTTATATACAAGGTAATTAAGTCAATGAACCAATTGCCAGATACTTTAACTTAGGTAGCTTAGCTGTATATCAAAGTACAGATGACGATGATCCTGCTCTCAATCACTCACAGTGACGTGTCCTCTGATTTACTCTGATTTAACTTTAACAGGTTAGTACTTGGCGATTAGGTACATTTTAACCAGTCAGCAGGCAGTGCCGAATATGGGACATTTTTAACATTTTCTGTGCAAACAGTCCTTACTTTCCTCCCATATACTATATATAATATTTACATGTATTTTACTGTGAACAGAAGCTAAAATAGAGATTTCTTGGAGAACAGTTTACAAGTTCCTGAAAGTGGCCAAGTGCAGTCTTGCAGCCCGGCATTTTATATAAGTAAAACCCTTATGCCCTAAATTGATTTGAGAGTGTAAAATACAAGATTTTTAAAATTATGATGTAATTGATGTTCTTGTAATTACTAATATATGTGTAAAGAAATCGTATTAAATTAAACCAGTCTGCAGAAACTGGTAAAGTCGCTTTAAAGTGTTCGTGAATCGTTGAGACTAGAGATCTCTTATTCTTTTTGTAGCAAACCAAGTAATAAAGCATGTCCCAACTCGCCATTTTGATGGCAAGTTTGTGACAGTTATTTTGAGCCCTTGGCTTCAATTGCTAATGGCGAGTTTTATGATACGTATCTAAAAGCTGAGCGGCGCACACCAGTACGGCGCACCACTGTACATTCTATTAGATAGGTAATTTTAATACAGATTAATGACAAATGGAGTGAATTTGATAGGTAATTGTCGTATCAAATTTATGTCTGACACCTGACGGTACCTGAATCCAATGTTTATACTACACAGTTTAATTATTCGATTGAGATGTTTAATTTGGAATAGAAAATAAAATTCATCATAGAAAACTGTAATTGTAATTTTATGGGGTAACTATTGTAAACTTTCAGTCTGAGATGACAGAGATGTAAATAAAAACTTATCAGTTAGCCGTTAGGTAGATGTATAGGGGGGCGTGCCGCCCCCCGATACATCTACCTAACGGCTAACTGATAAGTTTTTATTTACATCTCAGACTGTAAGTTTACAATAGCTACCCCATAAAATTACAATTACAGTTTTCTATGATGAATTTTATTTTCTATTCCAAATTAAACAACTCAATCAAATAATTAAACTGTGTAGTATAAACATTGGATTCAGGTACCGTCAGGCGTCAGACATGAATTTGATACGACAATTACCTATCAAATTCACTCCATTTGTCATTAATCTGTATTCAAATTACCTATCTAATAGAATGTACAGTGGTGCGCCGTAATCTGGTGCGCCGTACTGGTGTGCGCCGCTCAGCTTTTAGATACGTATCCTGAAAACTGACAAATATCAGGCAAAAAATTTTCAACCTCCTCTCCTGGAGGTTGGTTGAGGTTCTAGTGTCTTTAAATATCTATAGTCTACCAAGGTACCTAAATCTCAAAACCTAAATTTAAATTTCTTTCAGTTAAGAAAACGTTCAATGTTTTGTAGGGGACCAATTTCTAGAGAGCCAAAAGAGGGGAAAAAGTCAGAGATTTAGAAGGATTCATATTTTTCAGCCTCCAGGATATTAGAGGAAAAAATACTCAATTTTAGATAAATCAATAATATATGCCTACTGAGACCCAAAAAATACTAGTTTTCAACGATCAATCATTAAAATATGTCATGGTTATGACAGGTTATCAAAAATTACCCTCATCATATGATTACTAATTGCGATCGTAACTCACGGCGGTCACGACAATAGTGACATAATCTGACAGTTGCTTTGAGGTGTGTATTTTCTGGTTAGACCTTATAGGAAAACTCTCAAACACATAGAAAAGACTATGGAAATCTATATGCATTAGTTTTATTATTTTATATTACTGTAAACTTAAACTAATTTGTTCATTCATTCAGATTAATGAAGTGAATCAACAAACATATCACATATACGTACTGGTTCCCATGGAAACAGGAATGAACTCTACGAAACAACTGAGTAGAACTTCCAAGCGATCACATATTACTTGGAAGCCTTAACCACATTCTTAATAATGTTTTTGCGTACATCATAACTCAATTGATCCAAAAATGTTTATATATTTGAGTAAAAAGGTGTGTGAGACGTCAACTTTATTATATTTTATTTTAATATATCCGTTTTTCTTTTTTTTTTTTGCAAATTGAATATTCATGAAGCAATAGTCCTGTAATTTAGGAAGAGTGAATTAATAATGACTGACAATATTCGAAAAATATACTAATTAATGTGTGATGCACAACTGTGGATATACATATACTTCAAAATTATACTAAATATGCTTCAAATACCAATGTATGAACTATCAGGCTCTTCACAATGCACTGAATTTTAATTTCATAATCGTGACACACGTTCTAAATCAAAGTGGTTATCAACAGATTGCCATCCCTAATAACGTTCGACTCCGATGCGTTGGGTGGAATAAAGATCAGGGGTATATAGCATGTGGAGGAGATGATGGACTGCTCAAAGTCCTCAAGCTGGAGGCATGTAAGTACATTGAAACTACATAGTAGCAAATGCACATTTGAACCAAATAGGAAGATGCAAAATATTGTATGAAAATATTAAATGTAAATATTTAACAGAAATTATTCACGAGTTTCATTTTATTAGAAGGAAATTATTTTATCAAATAAATAGTGTTAAAATGTTGTTCCTAATTTGTTCATTGCTAACGAAAATTAATGGCTATGGAATATAGCCTGATCGCACTTCGAATTTTCATATTATTCTCATTATTCTCATGCTTACAGCAACGGCCGCTGCAAGCAAAGACAGCAAGGCTTCGGGTCTCGCCGCACCATCCACTCTCTCTATGAACCAAAGTCTCGAGGGACACTCAGGACAGATTCAAGTGGTGGTGTGGAACAGCATTCACCAGAAACTAACATCCTCTGATAGCTCAGGACTTATCATCGTATGGAGAATATATAAGGTAAAAAATACAATAAGTCTACTTTGAGCTGCGGAAATCTGTCAACCAAATTAAAAAAAAAGTATAACTCTTCTGTAGTTAAATCCTGTATAATTTATGTAGTGTCCTGAGTAAAGAAGTAACCTCCATAGACAATATTCTTTAGTCTGCCATAAAATGTAGTTTTCTAAAACTTATGGCCATTCATGACAGACTAAAGAAAATTTGTTCACTATAGAGTCTACCTCCTCGTAACCTTACGTTCACTATACAGGATTTCATTATAGAAGAGTTCTACTGTACATCATATGAAACAATAAAAATTTACAGAGATTTTAATCACCTACCTGTTCAATTAAAACAAAATCCAAATTTATTAATTATTAGAAA
Source organism: Caprella mutica (assembly GCA_947561585.1). Classification (NCBI taxonomy): domain Eukaryota; kingdom Metazoa; phylum Arthropoda; class Malacostraca; order Amphipoda; family Caprellidae; genus Caprella; species Caprella mutica. Next base: position 90,091 of record CANNZV010002172.1, on the reverse strand, counting down.
TATATTTTTATTGATGCGTCACATCGATGTTCTTCCAGGGTTCCTGGTACGAAGAGATGATAAACAACAGAAACAAATCTGTTGTGAGGGGAATGGCTTGGAACAGCGATGGTCAGAAGATTTGCATCGTCTATGAAGATGGTGAGATGATTTAGCAGAGGAAATATTGTTATTACAATATTATTCGTAACCACATTTCGCTTCTAATATGTTTAATCTTTATCTCAGGAGCTGTGATTGTTGGTAGCGTTGACGGTAACCGCATTTGGGGAAAGGAGTTGAAGGGACAGCACCTCACAGGTGTCGAATGGTCTCCAGATTCGCTCCTGCTTCTTTTTTCGCACCACAATGGCGAAATTCATGTCTATGACAATGCAGGCAACTTTGTCGTAAGAAATATATATGTTCATAATTAATTATCAGTTAATTTATTTCTCTGTGATTGTTGTTGTATACGGCATTAGTTGTTGTTTTAGTTTTTTACTTTAATTATCTTTTCTTAATTCTACTATTTTTTAATTGTTGCACATGAATTCTCAATGCTCTGAGTGATGTGTTTTCAAAATGATTAGTAGATAGAAATTATTTAAATTGGTCTTTGTTATCAAAAAACTATATTTAGAAAACACTATTTAGCGAACACTTCATGTGAGCGACTTTCAGTGAATCATGCATATTGAGACACTTTTGATTATCTTTATACACGATATATGTTAACCTTTTGTTTATAGATTATTTTCTATCTCAATATCGTAACATACAAACTGAATTAAAGGATGACAATAGAATAGTATAACCATTCCATTTATCAGCTATATCGAAATAAAATCACAATTAATTTATTAATAATCACTCATAACACTTATAAGTATGATCTTCACCTTATTATTGTCCTACGTCCTATCTCGAAACACTCTCACAAGTACTAATTCTCATGAGTGTATCTAAGAATAACGTTTCATTACCGGAAGAAATATGTACAAGAATTGTTATCAATCATTTACCAATAGATAATCTTTTTCAATTGTCTAATTGCAGAATCGTATTGCAATCCAATTTCTTGGATCCAGTGTGGGGAATCTCGTTGTAGGACTGAGTTGGTACAACGGTAACTTCGGCTACGTTGAGCCAGACTGCCCTGTACTCGCAATTTGTTACGACAATGGCCGAATGCAACTCATGAGGAACGAGGGGGACGACAGTGAGTTTGATATGAAATTATGAAGAAGAAATAGTGCGAATATATAATTACAAATGCTGTAGTATTTTTCGTAATTATTATGAGTTCCTTCAACAAATTAGACATTTTTAAATTATATTACTATATACAGGGTGGAGCGTAAGTTTGGAAGCAAATGAAAGTGCATATTATAATCCAACGAAAAATATATTTAATAATTTACAGTTATGTATTATTACATAAGGGTTTTAAGAATTCAAAAATCATAAATTTATTCAAAATGTCCTTCCTTGTTTTTAATAACAGCCTCAAATCTCCTCCGAACTCCTCCTTCTGCGGCACGCAACTGTTCTTGTGAAATTTCTTTCCAAGATCTCTGGAGCGAATGTTTTAAATCATCCACACTGCGATGGAATTTACCACAGGCCTTTGATTCAAGAATGGACCTTACCGAAAAGTCCATAGGATTAACATCTGGGGAGCAGGGAGGCCACATTTCTTTGGACCAAAACCGTGGAAGATGGTCATGGCACCAGTTTTGAGTGACATTTGCAGTATGTGAAGTCACGCCGTCTTGCTGAAATGTCCATAGAGTGTCATTACCGAAGTGATCCTTAGCTGACTCCAAAATTGGCGTCAAAATATTCTCAATATAACATTTAGCATTGATTTTGGCGCCTTGTTCCACAAAAATTAAAGGAGATCTCCAAGTTTCTGAAACGGCGGCCCAGACCATTACTGAAGCAGGTTTCATGGTTCAGTGGACAGTTTTTTGGTTGTATGGGATGTCTTTTGCACTTTTACCAATTATTCTGTCATTCCTCCGGTTGTGAGCCATATCCACTGTGAAATTTTTTTCGTCAGACCAAACAATTTCACCAGCCGTGCCAGACTTCAATTCTCTCAGAAGTGCTTTGCTTCTCTCCACTCTCTTTTTCTTTACAGCTTCTGACAGAATCTGTCTCTTTTGGAGGGTGAAAGAGGACATCTTTAGGTCTTCTTTGACAACTCTTCTCATTGTTCTGGGACTCACATTAGCTGTTTTGGCTAACAATCGTATTGACCTTTTCGGGTTCCTCCTGATCTTCTCTCGGGCACATTTTATCAGTTGTTTGGTGCGTTGTGAGCGTGGACTACCACTTCTTGGACGATCAGTCAAGTCTTCTCTCTCATTAAAACGCTTCACACACTTCCAAATAGTCGATCTCGCTATTGAGAGAGTCTTTGAAATGACGGAATCTGACTTCCCGGCACGGTGTAGAGCAATAATGGCTTCTCTTTTGTCTGACATTTTTGAATTGACTAAATTTTTCGTAAAAAATAACACTGCCACGTCATAATGTAGTGTCTCTACTATAGTTCAAACCCTATCACCTACTTAGGAACTTATTTTTAAGAATTATATTAATGTTTGAAAAATTGCTTCCAAACTTACGCCCCACCCTGTATTACACAGTTTTTCAATTACATTACTAATAATTGATCGTATTTATTCTGGTTTCTTCATATTATTTTTCCGGTGATTGAGCAATCCCATCTGTTTCACACAATATAAAATACGGAGATAAAATTTAAATAGATATAAAAATTAAATTGTAAGACTTATGGATAAACTAAAAACTGTTAATTAAAAAAGTTCCTTGTGTACCACATTCATATTATTAATATAGTTGAGATAGTGCACACTTCTACTTTTACGCATTTTTTCAATTAACATTGTACATCACTTTTGAAAATACAGTGCCAGTCCTGATAGACACGGGTATGAGTGTGGTGTCAGCACAGTGGAATCATAACGGCAGCATCATCGCAGTGGCAGGGTGTCTTCAGTTGGCCGCAGCAGCTGACAAGGACTGTAATGTTGTGCAGTTCTACACACCGTTTGGAGAGGTGGGATCTACAATCAGTTCCTCTATTTACTTTGTAAAGAATAATTTAATATTAAGATTGTTTCAAGACTTAAGAGAACGTACTTTATCGAAATTCTTTAATACAATCAATATATTATGAAAAATCACGCATTCACAAGAAAAAAATCTTTAAAATAAATTTTGTATTATCTTTTAAAATATAATACATTTATTTATATTTAAAATGTTATTTAAACATTGATTTAAAACATTTATATTTAAAATATTATAATGTATATAGACATTACAAGTCTCTCTTATTTTTTAAAGTTAAAATAATTATATATATACTATATCATCAGCACGTGAGGACCTTGAAGGTGCCCGGTCAAGAACTTTCTGGTTGTTCTTGGGAGGGTCGATCACTCCGCATTGCATTGGCAGTTGACTCCTACATCTACTTCGCCAACATCAGACCCGACTACAAGTGGTGCTACTTCGCCAAGACTGTAGTGTACACCTACACCAGACCTGACAGGGCAGAGACCTGCGTCACCTTCTGGGACACGGCCAATAATGAGGTTTGATCTGCAGTCTAAAATAATTGAAATATCTTATTTGGACATATCATATATATTCGATATAAATTCTAGCACTACGTGAAGTACATCAAGTACCTGATGGGGATGGTTGCTTGTTCAGACCACTGCGTTCTTTCAGTTAGGACTGATGATGGCTCTGGACAGTTTGGCCTCATCATCTGCAATGCCATCGGAACACCAGTTGATAGTTAGTTAATTGTAATTATCAACTCTTTCATTAAAAGAGTAACAAATTTACAGGGAAAATATGAGCTGATAGAGTTTTAAACTGTTTCTTCCTACTTCGTGAGCAACCTATACTTCTTAAACATTTTATTTGGGAAACACCCTCTCCTTATATTGACAATTAAAAATATTCAAGTATCTACATATAATAATTTATGAGATACAGAGTTTTCGAGAGTAAAATGCAGTCAAATTGACTGTTAGGTAGTTACAGTGTTAACCCCTGAAATCTCAATTCTGCAGGTGACTACGTTGACTTAGAGCCAATGCACGTGACTATGACCACCACTAATGTGTTTGCAGCTTCTAAAGACAATTTCTACGTCTGGCACTTCAAATCTCCTAAGACCCGATCTACGGTGGAGATGGCAAGTGAGTTACGCTAGAATTAGCTAATATTTATATAGGAGTCATTATATAGAGGAGTTGCTAGATTTATTTTCATCTTATTAAGAATTGTGAAATGTCTGAACATTTGACATTTCCATGAATCGGTCATGCATGGTCATTTTTTATTTACACTGTATTAAATTAGTAATCTATAAAAAAACTCGACAATTACTGTTTGAATAAAATAGAAGAGTACATGTTACAATATCATTCATTAGAACCTGAAACCGGATTTCAAATTTCAGTTAACAAAACTCTTTTTTTTTCTTCCCAGACATTGCAGGTAGAAGTGACCATCTAAAGAAAGTGTACCATATCGACGATACTCCAACAGGATCTTCCGATGTGTTCAGAGAGGGGGATCAGCTTTACGAGGTACAGCACCACAGTTAAATACTAATTTGGGTAAACTCCTAGTTTAGTTGACCCTTGGATCGGGTCAACTAAACTAGGAAGCGGGTATATAGATCTTTTACTATAGCGTTGAACACTAAAAAAATAAGTTCAAATTATTTTTATGATATTATGACAGTTGTAAAATAATAGGTATTATGATATTATGATTTTTACTAATGAAATTTAAATGAAAATATAATATTATTTGAATGTAATATGTATCTATAATAACGATTAACTATTCAAGAGAATGTTTTATGATTGAAAAAAAATATGAACTTTTAAAATATTTTCCATCCTTCAACTATTCAAGAAAATAATTTCAATTTGTAAACCGTGCCATTTGAACATTCTACAAGTAGAAAAGTATGCTACAAGCAACTGTCTACACTTTCTTCAACACCATGAAAACATTAATATTCCTTTATATTATATACCCGCTTCCTAGTTTGGTTGACCCTATCCAAGCGAAACTAAACTAGGAGTTTACCCTAATTTGATTTAAAAATAATAACAAGTCAACTGTATCTTAATCGTGATCATTGAACATGGGAAAAAGAATCCAAATTGCTGTAGTTGTGAAGAAGTTAATATTTTAATGACGTTCATTGCAAAAACTACATACCAGATCTGCTCTCTCACTAAATATATCACCATCAAGTTAATTCTATTATTTTATTGCAATACAGTAAAGTTTTACATTTGTGATCACCTCTACGTAATGTTGTAAGACTATTTGCTATGTGCTATCCACACATTTATTTTTTCATATATAAGAAATAAAATGTAAGTAAATTAAAGAATGCCTAATTACCTGATGATATAATAATGATTAAACAGATAATTACTTTTCAATCAAATATAGTGCAAAAATTTGCCTCTGTGGAGGGTACTTAAAAAAATTTCCGAAAAATTATTCGAAACTCAACAATCTACTATAAATCATCTAATTCAGAAATGCAGTAACTACATTTAACTCATCAGCTAACACAGTTGTACATCTAACAGAGTACTACAGACCCCATCTGCTGCCTTGCTGCCAGTGACAAGCTGCTGATCATAGGAAGGGAGTCAGGAACCATCCAGAGGTATTCTCTCCCAAAGGTGGCACTGACGGGGCGCTACTCCATCTCAGTGAGACCCCACAGACTCGCCATCAACTCAAACTCCACGTGAGTCTTCAAGTCAATATTTATAGATTACAATTAGGTTGAAGTCAACATAATATTTATGGATCACAATTTGATTGGAGTCACTATTTAACTAACAACTAATTTTTTTCCAATGAACTCACCTACTATCAATTATATCTCTTCATTTATTTATAAATAGTCAACTAAAGTTACTATGTCTAATCTCTTGCAGACAACTTGCTATCATCGACATCACAGGTTTGATGACTTTAATGAACTTGGATGCGAAGACTACAGACGACAAAGGACATCAGGTGAGAGTCTACCTACCTGTCCACATTTTTAATTATCTGAACAATAAGAATATTTTCCCTATTTCACATAGGGTAAATTTTTAATTATCGGTCAGGTCCACATTTTCAGACACGTAAGAAGAAATTATATAATACTTATTATTTTAATTTTAATTGGTATCCACGATACCTGCAGGTATCAGGGTACCAATTAAAATTAAAATAAAATAAAGAAGAAAATGTGAACCTGACCGATAATTAAGAACTGATAAATATTCTAATTGTTCAGATAATTAAAAATTTATTATATAATTACTAATTTTAAAATTGTTTATTGAAATGCTTATACAGGTAAAGTTCAAAATAACCAAACATATGTTCTCAATATGTTGCACGAATTTCTTATTCGGTAAGTTAAAATAACAGGTAAATTATTTAAAGCTTCAATAATTGATTTATAAATAGTAATCATAAATCTATTGGAATTGGTATAAGTACGGAAAAAAAGAAAGATATAAAAATATTTTTTCTAAAATTCCTAGATCTCAAAACAACGGATGACTTCACGATGTATAAAAGCGTGTTCTAAGTACCAATTTACCATTATTATTTAAATGGTTCTCTGACGCAATCATTAAAATTAGTGGTTTGTTAAATTTTGTAAATGGTTCACAGGTTCTCGGAGAGCTTCTGAAGTTCGAGCGCAAAGATGTGTGGGATGTGTGCTGGGCCTTAGACAACCCAGAGATGTTTGCTCTGATGGAGAAGACGAAGATGTGTGTCTTCAGGAACATGGAGTCGGAGCAGCCCATTCCAAGCTCAGGGTACCTCTGCTCCTTCCAGGCACGGATTAATAGATTCTCTGAAATTCAATAACTAAAAATATTCACAAAACTATTTATGAATAAATCTTCTCATGAATTTCCGAATGACATCATCAATAAGTTTCAAAATAAACTAATTGTATCTTTTCAATAGGACCTTGAGATTCACTCAGTTCTTCTCGACGAGGTGATGCAGGACCCCGAGTCTCCAAACATGGACCACATTCTGGTGCTGGAGACGAAGAGTCTCAGGGACACCAGGGAACTGCTGGAGAAAGTCTCCATGAAGGACGCGTCTTCTTTCATTGAAGAGAATCCGCATCCACGCTTGTGGTGAGTCAAATGCCCGGAAGAGAGGGAGTGATACCCTATTACACAACTAGGTCTGATCTTATGGGGATAGTGCATTATCAAAGACTATTATTTAGTCAAGTGCGTAAGAATCAAAGATGGAAATCTGAGGTAGAACTCAAAAAAAGAGAGCAATCTTCTCTGCGTGAGACATTCAGATGCTTCACAGATACCTTATAAACTTTGTCCCTACAGCGAGACACTTGAGATGTATAATTCAAATATTCTTATTTGTTTCAAAAGGTTGAAAGCGTGTCAGTCCGATGCACATTAGTGTTTTTAGTATTCCAGAAATTAGAATAAGTCTATTGGAACTACTCTCATTATATTATTAATGACCAGTTTAAACCAATGTAATGCATCGCAATGAAACACTATCAAGCTCTTAAAACAAATAAGTATGTCAAATTATAGTTGATGCATTTAAGTGTGTCATTTCGATTACGAAGCTTACAAGGTATCTGTGAAACACTAGAGTCTCTCAGTTTTTTCTGAGTGTCCGCACCGTCGAATTTGGTGCAATATTTTTAATTTTAATAGAGGTATAGTGTTTGTATATCAAAATTAGATTCAATTTTTAAAATGGTAAGTTCATTCTGAAAACAAATTACTTGGCATAATTTTTACAGCATTGAACTGTTCACGGAAAAGAAAACAAATATTATTTCGTAGCTTCATTTCTCTGAAATAGAGAATGGATCACTTAAATACCAATCGATTTTACCAATCCATCTTACCAATCCATCTTACCAATCTCTCTTGCCCATCCAACTCACCAATCCATCTTACCAATCCATCTTACCAATCCATCTTACCAATCTCTCTTGCCAATCCATCTTACCAATCCATCTTACCAATCCATTTTACCAATCTATCTTACCAATCTCTCTTGCCAATCCATCTTACAAATCCATCTTACCAATCCATTTTACCAATCCATCTTACCAATCTCTCTTGCCAATCCATCTTACCAATCCATTTTACCAATCCATCTTACCAATCTCTCTTGCCAATCCTACCAATCCATCTTACCAATCCATCTTACCAATCCATTTTACCAATCCATCTTACCAATCCATCTTACCAATCTCTCTTGCCAATCCTACCAATCCATCTTACCAATCCATCTTACCAATCCATTTTACCAATCCATCTTACCAATCCATCTTGCCAATCTCTCTTGCCAATCCATCTTACCAATCCATCTTGCCAATCTCTCTTGCCAATCCATCTTACCAATCCATCTTACCAATCCATCTTGCCAATCTCTCTTGCCAATCCATCTTACCAATCCATCTTGCCAATCTCTCTTGCCAATCCATCTTACCAATCCATCTCACCAATCCCTCTCACCAATCCATCTTACCAATCTCCAGGAGGTTACTTGGAGAGGCTGCGTTGGAGAAGTTAGATCTGGAGAATGCGGAGACAGCTTTCGTGAGGAGCAAAGACTTCGCAATGATTCAGCTGGTGAAGAGGATTGCCTCAATTCACAGTGAGGCTGTGAGGAAGGCTGAGGTTGCCTCATACTTTAAGAGGTTTGACGAGGCTGAGAGGATGTACCTTGAAATTGAGAGGAGGTGGGGACTTTATAAATACTCTGTTATTTAATTCATTTTTATCACTTATAAATAATCGTGTAAATAGGACTAGGTGGTATGTGATTTTCTAAGACTCATCATCAAGACGACAATAATTACAGTCATTCAATCAATTCTAAACAAGAAATCAATTATCTGCAAATTAATAAATGGAAATTCAAAAAATACAGTTTAGCTTAATAGTATTGTCTTAAAAAAAACTGGATAGTTTATAAAAAATTTCACTCAAATCTCTTCTATCGAACGTCATTGTTGTGATAGTGTTTAGGTACCTCTGCATCTAAGTATCAAATCAAATGAACCATATTCTTTCGCAGGGACCTTGCCGTGTCGATGCGTCAGCGTTACGGTGATTGGTTCAGAGTGTTGCAGCTGCTTCAGGGCGGTGCCACTGGTGATGACTCTAAGCAGGAAGAGGCTCTTAACAACATCGGACACTATTATGCGGATCGCCAACAGTGGTGAGTAGTGCCCAATGAGAGTATTAATATATAAAATATTGGCTCTAGATTATTGGTAATTTTCAATCTTTTTTTTTTATGTTTGAAAAGATAATATTTTTTCCTTAAAAACAAGAAATGATAGAGGTAACCAAAATAATGATGAAAATCATTCTGATGATATAATTACATCTATTGCGTGCATCACCTGCTATAGTCACATTGTTTATCTTCATGAACTTCAAACTAAATTATGCAAATTAAATTAAAGGTAAAAAGTAAATGAAATATTCTTACCATTTACCGTAGATTTAAATTTTATTGTTGCGAAGGTTTTGGCTATTTAATAATTAAGATATTGATGCAATTGGAAGATATTATTAAAAAAAGACTTTCTCTTTGTTTTAAGATTCTTTAGTTCTACAAGCAGATAATTAAAAGAAACAATTATACGCTTAAATTAAAGAAAGTTTAAATGAATTGAACCATTGTTCTTCAATACTTATAATAAACACTATCTTCCTATTTTCCCCTTCCTCTTGTCCTCCCCCCCCCCTCCTTTCTCTTCCTCCTCCTGTCTCCCCCTCCCCCTTTCTGCCCCTCCTCATATCTACCCCTACATCCTTCCCCCCACTTTAGGGAGGAGTCAGTGAAGTATTTCGAGCAGGCTCACAACCACCAGATGTTGGCGCAGAGCTACTACCAGTTGGAGGACTTTGAGAGTCTCGAGAGTCTGATGAACAGTCTGCCTGAGGGGGCGGAGCTGCTCAGCACGCTGGCAGACATGTTTGCCTGCGTGGGCCTGAGTGAACAGGCAGTCACTGCGTACATGAAGGTGAGGATGATGCTAAGGAGTTAGGGTTAAATGTAACATGCTAATTAATTAATTATCTGCAGTACTGTTACTTTGTATAGTTTCAATTCAGATATTCTACGCATTTGATGTTAATATTTCAGAAATTGGTAAGAATAATCTGAGTACTCTCAATTAAAAGAAACTATTTACCATAAAATATATCTATATAATATATAAATATGCATATCCATTAGAGTGGGCCAAAAAATAACGTTTTGGATATTACTTATGGAATAGTGATATAAAGTTGATATAACTAGAAAAGGTACGTGTACTGAAATTTGAGTGAATTCTGACATGATTAACAGTTGCCCCCAAGCGATTCAAATATCAGAAAAGTAAGATTTTTGGTGATTTTTACTACATTTTGGCAAAAACTCATAAACTCTGATTTATTATCATTTAGAATAGGAAGATAGCTGGATAAGAGCTTATTTTGGTGTTTGTGCCGGAAAATCAGATCGGTACGACAATGTTTACAGTTGCCCCCACCCCTCCAAATTGTTCGAATTTCGGCACAGCTGGAGTGTAGTCAGTGAGTGCTCCACATTGACGGTGGTCTGGTGCTCAATGAAGAACACAATAAAGAGTTTTATATGCAATAAATTGATAAAAAAAACTTTAGGTAATAATTGATCAATAAACCAACATTTCAATATTTGGGACACTTGGTAATTCAAAAGTTGACAAAGTGAATTACATGGGTTATTATTTAATTGCTAAAATCCGAGTTAATTCCGAAATTTTTGCAATACGAAAATATTAATAAATGCTTTTATAAAATGAAATCAATACAATTCACTAAGTTAGTTTGAGAATTAAATTACTTCTATCTTATCACAATAACAGCATGATTCCTCTATAAAGCTAATTTCAAGAGAAATATTGTAACAGTAATATATTTCACAAAAAAAGGGCTCGGGGCAACTCAAAAATATCAAAAATTAATCTGCAATTTTGCAAGTTGTGTTTTTTCGTATATTGCCAACTAATTTTGGGTCTTTCCCAGAATAGCGGCGAAAAATATTTATTAATATGTTTATATATAATAACATTATTTATTAATTTATTTGAGGCACATATTAAATAGGAATTACCTGTATCTGTAATACGTATTGGTTATCATTATCATATTGGATATTATTACTATTTTGGTTTTGATTATCAAATTGGTTTTCATTATTATATTGGTTTTCATTATCATATTGGTTATCATTATCTTATTGGTTATCATTATCCTATTGGTTATCATTATCTTATTGGTTATCATTATCCTATTGGTTATCATGATCTTATTGGTTATCATGATCTTATTGATTATCATTAAAAAATCTTAATGATGTAATTATCATTTCATTTTATTAACTTTGTATCTATGATACACATTTAATGTAAATATATTAATAAATATTTTGCGCCGCTATTCTGGGAAAGACCCCTAATTTCATCTATTATATAGAAAAAAATCGAATATTTTAGAATTAATGGGAAAATATCATTTTGTACAAAATTTCAAATGTTTTAAGGCAACTTAAAAATATTCAGAAATTGCCTGGAAATTGGCATACAATGTTCTTTCATAACGTATCAACGTATTATAACTATTCCATATGAAGATTCTGAAGTTTGTCCAAAACCCCTATTTTTTGGCCCACCCTAATATCCCTTCATTAACAGCATATCTAACAATCGTACAAAATCCATATACTATTTAGATAAATTGAGCAAAATTCACCAATGAGCTTTTAAAGTGCCTCATAAAGTTCTATCTAACGACAGGGTAAGAACGTACGTCTGGCAATAGACACGTGCGTGTCCCTTAACCAGTGGCACAAGGCGGTGGAGTTAGCAAAGCAGCACAATGTCACTGAGATTGGGGGGCTGCTTAGTAGGTACGCCAGCCATCTCTTGGAAAAGGGCAACAAGCTGCAGGCGATAGAACTCTACAGGAGAGCTGGCAAACTTCTTGATGCTGCTAAGCTGATATTCAAGGTGATGAATAACTAACTATCTATCTTCGTACTGGTTAGATAATATATCTAGGGTAAGTTCTTAATTATCGGCCAGTACTACATCTTCGGTCATATAAGAGAAAACGATATAAAATTGTTATTATTAGAAAGTGCTATCTAATACTTCTGCAAACGCGTGTATTAGATAGCACTGTGTAATAATAACAATTTTTATATTATTTTTTCTTATATGACCGAAGATGTAGTACTGACCGATAATTAAGAACTTTCCCTATGGTATAATATAGATATTATGTCTGTTTCTAGTATATATTCGTGTTTGTTCTTCCTACTTCATCCAATTTCTTTTATCACTGTTCCTTTCTTCTCTCATTGGTTTCTAAATTTCATAATCAATTAATATGCAGCCAGAAATATAAAAAATGATTACCTACATAATTATGAATGGCTTCCTAAATATATCATTATTACATCAATTCCAATAGTTTTAATTGCTGATGATGGATGAAACCTGAGTAATGTTGATAATAATATCCCCTCAGATTGGACAAGAAGAAGGCAAGAAAAAGTTCAAACCTCTAATGGTGAAGAAACTGAATGTTCTGGCGGCTCAGCTCGTCATGGAACACAATGCAAAGATGGCGGAGACGATGAAATCTGGTGAGTCTTTCGCTATGTAACCACAAACTGTTAACTGATTATTATTATCTAATATATCCAAATTTTACTTTAGAGTGTTTGACCACTTTTTTTTTCTTTGAAAAGTATTCAATAAATGAGTCAATTTTATAAGCTATATTTGACTTTCACTGAACTGATGTTTCGATCATGAATCCCATAAATAGTCAAAAATATGTATGTTACCATTAATACAATTATATGGTTCTTAACAGGATAAATTACATATTGGTTATCTTACAATTCAATTATTAAATTATTTTTTAAATCTCTATTCAACATCAATAGTTTTTATAACAAGTTACTATCAATGAGATTTTCAAATTATTAAGTCGTTTGGAAAACTAATAATAATTGAATAGTATGATCAATAATTAATTAAACCTATTAAAACTTAGGGTAAAGTACGAATTATCGGTCAGTTTCATATCTTCGGACATATAAGAAAAAACGATTTTACAATTATTGTTATTTAATTTTTATTTCTATGATACCTACACTAAACTAAAAATTAAATAACAATGATATAATAATATCATTTTTCTCATATGACCGAAGATATGAAACTGACCGATAATTCGTAATTTACCTTACCGTAACTCTATCAGTTGGCGGCAGTCGCAGCGCAGCTCTGGTCGGAATGTACGACGACCCAACTAACATCGAGATGCCTGAAGATGGCGAGAACAATGCCAGTGTGAGGCACTTCCTGGACAACCCCTGGAAAGCGGCTGAGGCTTACCACTTCTTCTTACTGGCGCAGAGGCAGCTCTATGAGGGTAACATGCAACTCATTCGTTAAACATTTATAATTAAACATTTTATTTCAGACTCAAATCAATTTTGTGATAGAAAATTGGCTCAAATGTTTGCCCTTAAATCATTTTGACATTTTTGAAATTGTAATTTGTTAGGTACTCAATTGTTTCACTTAATGATTTGATGGAAGACTCTTCTTGTTAAAGGAACCACTGATAGTTGTATGAAATTATAAAAAATTGAAATGAAAAAAAGGGAGCTTTTAATAGCCTTCTAATATTGAAGCTTTATTTATTGATAAATCCATCTGTAACTTCTATATGTTTGTTTTAATTACTGTGGAAATTCAAATTTTTCATTTCAAATAATGGTCTTCCATTCATGTGTCAGAAGAAAAATGTTTGTGACTTATGAAGTTGCCACACTACAACAACACTAAACCTATAGTTATTTCCTCCTCCAGGCTACGTTGACGCCGCCATGAAGACTTGCCTCCACCTCAGAGAGTATGAGAAGTTCTTGCCTTCTCAGGACATCTTTTCCCTGCTGGCTCTCTCTTCTTGCGCTAACAGGGCATTCGCTACCTGCTCCAGAGCCTTCATCAAACTGGAAGGACTTTCTCATGTCAGTGAACGCTATTGTCATTGATACAGGGCGATGAAAATGACCACTATACATAACATACAGTAGTGAATAAATTAGGAAATTACTCCTGTCTAGTGAATGAGTTAATATGTAGCCTGAAAAGTGAGCAGATTTTTTTAGTCTGCAATAAAATGGCTTTTAGTTTTCTAAAGGGCCGTACACACGTAGGGTTTTTTAAAGTCTTTCCACCAGACTTTTTGCTAAGCTCCTCCTACTTTTTCCATGATACCTGTAGGTATCATGGATACCAACTAAAATAAATAACAATTATATCGTTTTTTCTTATATTCTCGTGGAAAAAGTAGGAGGAGCTTAGCAAAAAGTCTGGTGGAAAGACTTAAAAAACCCTACGTGTGTACGGCCCTTAAAACTGATGGCATATCATCGCGGACTAAAGAAAATTTGGTCACTACATGAATTTCACTTTAAGATTCTCTGTTTCTTCACAGCTAACGGAGCAGGAGAGAGTCACTTACGAGGACCTGGCTATGAGTATCTTCATGAAGTATAGTCCTAAGGACTCTAGAAGCAACAGAACCGAGTGTACCACCTGTGAGACTATGGTACCTGACTGGTGAGTACCATTCAAATACAAGGAATTGTAAGAAAATCTTGTGATCAACAAGTAACTATCAGTATAGTCATATTTGATCATTATCATAGTGTTCACTATAATCATTATCATAGTGTTCACTATAATCATTATCATAGTGTTCACTATAATCATTATCATAGTGTTCACTATAATCATTATCATAGTGTTCATTATAATCATTATCATAGTGTTCACTATAATCATTATCATAGTGTTCACTATAATCATTATCATAGTGTTCACTATAATCATTATCATAGTGTTCACTATAATCATTATCATAGTGTTCACTATAATCATTATCATAGTGTTCACTATAATCATTATCATAGTGTTCACTATAATCATTATCATAGTGTTCATTATAATCATTATCATAGTGTTCACTATAATCATTATCATAGTGTTCACTATAATCATTATCATAGTGTTCACTATAATCATTATCATAGTGTTCACTATAATCATTATCATAGTGTTCACTATAATCATTATTATTTTTACATAATCGTTATCATTTATATATAATCATCATCAGATATATAATAATCATCAATAAATTTATTTAAAACTCTATCTGATAGATTTGTGTTGATTTTTCTTCTATTCTTTGAAAATTAAAAGACAAATTGAATTCCATTAATTAAAATATCTTATGGTGAAGATTTTTTCTTAAAGTATAAAATTTAACACCATTTTTTTTTTTTTTAACTCAACTGAATTTTTTTATTTCTCATAGTACAATGATTGCTTGAAAAAGTTTACTTAATGATAATATTTTCCATGCACAGGGTGAGTACCTGCCCCAGCTGCAACACTAAGTTCCCCAGCTGTACTGTCACTGGCAGACAATCATGGACCCTAAGAGTGCATGGACCTGCACTGCCTGTAGGCACAGTGCACTACAACAGGACATAACACTAAGGTCACACTGTCCTCTGTGCCACGCTGTTTATAGCAGTCTGAGTCTGTTATAGCAGTATGAGTCTGTTATAGCAGTCTGAGTCTGTTATAGCAGTCTGAGTCTGTTATAGCAGTCTGAGTCTGTTATAGCAGTCTGAGTCTGTTATAGCAATCTGAGTCTGTTATAGCAGTCTGAGTCTGTTATAACAATCTGAGTCTGTTATAGCAGTCTGAGTCTGTTATAGCAATCTGAGTCTGTTATAGCAGTCCAAGTCTGTTATAACATCTTGAGATTGTTACAGCAGACTGAGACTGTTATGACAGTTCGAGAGACTGTTATAGCAGTCCAAGTCTGTTATAACAACTTGAGATTGTTATAGCAGACTGAAACTGTTATGACAGTTCGAGAAACTGTTATAGCAGTTCAAGTCTGTTATAACAGCTTGAGATTGTTTTAACAAACTGAAACTGTTATGCAGTTCGAGAGACTGTTATAGCAGTCCAAGTCTGTTATAACATCTTGAGATTGTTATAGCAGACTGAGACTGTTATGATACTTTGAGTCTGTGAGGTGGTCAATTAAGTATGTATATGTATTTTATGATTTTATGATATGGTTTTAAAATTGAAAATCTCCTGTTACTCAGGTGAATGAAATGGACTCATGTTACTCATTATGCAGTGTGGAACTGCTTGTGGAGACCCGTAACAAATTCCAATTATAGATTTTCAATCTCCTATTTTTCTATTTATATCATGAAAATTAACAATTTTTGACCAAATCTTTCAGGCATTTTAATTATATTTCTGCATTGCTATAACTGTAATAAATAATTATTTAACTTTGGAATATTTTAAACTATTCATAATCTATTTGTATTTACTACACTCGATATTATGTGTAGAGACCAATTAATGTAATTGATATAATATAAATTGTACAGAGACAACAATAATGTGCAATAAAATGAAATAAATAAATATATTATTAATTTAGTTAGTTTTCATTTCCCTTTTTAAATTATTTTGCTTCTGTAGCATAATATTTGATTTAAAAAATAAATGATAAAAGACATTTTTTTTAGAAAATATGAGCTTTCTTTTTAATTTGGGAACAATCTTATTATAATAGAAATTAAAAAAATCAATTACAAAATTAGAACTAAATCAAAATCGATATCATATGCCGAATGAATATAAAATATACTACGTACGAATGATGTAAATAGGTAGCTATTTTTTTAGATAACTATATGTATAAGATGGATTCACACGTGGTAATTATGATCATTTGTATCTATCAGTACTTGTATAATGTTATTATGAGGTTATTTAAACTCAACGTTGAAGGTTTTCTCAGGTTTCAAGCTTTCGAATAGAAAGATTTCTATTCATCATGTATAATAACATTTGATAAACAAATAAAAAAATATATATTAGATGTTAAAAGTCAAAGTGAAAAATTAAAGAGCAAGCTAGACTTAAACCGAAATAGAATAGAATGTTTTTAATGAAGATTACAACGTCATTAATCTTTTTTGACGTTGACACTGGGTAGATTCTGAGTTATCGGACCATACCACATTTTCGGACACATAAAAATATAATTTTCATCATTAACTGGTTAAATCAAAATACCTTTAAGGACGGGTGTAGACTATAGTTTATATGACTTCGAAATAACTTTTAGCATATTTATATGTGCCTTCTCAATTTTTTTTTATGATCAGTTGCATAGTGGTAGGTAGTTGCGCAATGCTACGGTTTCATTCTTTAGCCAGTATATACCCTCACAGAAGCCACAGAGGGGAAATTTTTTTGGAAATTTCTAAGCAGTTTCCCATTGTGTACTGTATGTTCCCTAAAGAACTTATTTTTGGTAAAAGATCATTTTAAATTGTTTCTTAACATGATTCAGGCATGGAATAGTTAAATAACCTGCAGGTATCATAAAATCATTAAAAATATAAGTTAAATAACATTCAGTTAAATAGAAATCAGCAAAATATAAGTTAACGATAATTATAATTATTTATTTTTTCTTAGCTGTTTGAAAATGTGTATCTGTCCAATAACTCGGAAATTACACTATGACAATTATTTTCATTTTAGCTGGAGATTGTCTACCCCTGATAATTTTCTAGTGAAATAAAGAAACTGGACACAAAGATTAATAGTAAAGTTAATACTCTACAGTATGGGCCACAAAAATGTTTCCGCTTTTTCAAATACTTGTAAATCGTTAACCAATGGACAGAAAATTGTATCTTGGTCTCTTTTTCACCGCCTCTTATTGTACTATTACCTGGTAAAAACATTTTTGAACTGATGGACATAGTTTAAGAACAGGTAAGCAAAGAGTGAGGGTGACTATTTTTGTCATTGCATGAAGGTTATTCTTGAGCTAACTCTGTGATTTTACTTACTAAAAGGCAGTGAATAAAAGGGAAAAAGTTATAATGGTAGACATTATAATACAGGGTGCTTATATTTCTTCCTTAGAAACTATTTGGAAATAGAACAACTTCAATAACATTTTGATCTCATTGAAGTTTTCACTGTGAATATTCGTTCTTCGCTTGTTCATCGCATGGTTAAGGCCCGCTTCACACTTGCATTTTTAACTGCGCGGAAATAAGCTCTTCCTAAAATGTGTTCACACATTCGTTTTTTTGTATCGTTGAAATAAAAATTTAATGTGATTTTTCCATCATCGATAAAAAAAACTCAAGTGTAAACACATTGTAAGAAGAGCTTTTTTCCGCGGTGTTATAAATGCAAGTGTGAAGCGGGCCTTAACCATGCAATGAACAAGCGAAGAACGAATATTCACAGTGAAAACTTCAATGAGATCAAAATGTTATTGAAGTTGTTCAATTTCCAAATAGTTTCTAAGGAAGAAATATAAGCACCCTGTATTATAATGTCTACCATTATAACTTTTTTTCCCTTTTATTCACTGCCTTTTAGTAAGTAAAATCACAGAGTTAGCTCTAAGAATAACCTTTGCGCAATGACAAAAATAGTCACCCTCACTCTTTGCTTACCTGTTCTTAAACTATGTCCATCAGTTAAAAAATATTTTTGCCAAGTAATAGTACAATAAGAGGCGGTGAAAAAGAGATCAAGATACAGTTTTTCCGTCTATTGGTTAACGATTTACAAGTATTTCAAAAAGCGGAAACATTTTTGTGGCCCATACTGTATAGTCTATACTAACATTATCCTTCATCCATAAATTATGTAAATTGTACCTCACAGTTGACTATTCTAATAAACTCTTGCATTCAACAACATCAACCTAGCTATCTAGTCATAAAAGACATCCTTTTCGCTTGTGACTTCGATTTCCAAGCTGACGTCAGCGATATAGTGGTTGTGTCGTGACGTCACACTCTACAGGTCACGACACTGTGTCAGTGTTACGGCGATAGTGACCTGACCTGTGACTGTGCCGGTGTGGAGGTGGTGTTACGGGGAGTTATGGAAAACACCATTGCGAACGTTAAACTTTGCGGAAAAAAATTTTGCAGAAATGTTTTTGTTGAAAAAATATAAATAGGTTAAGTATTATTTGATAATTAGTTTCCATTGGTTTGTTTTTTTCATAAATTTCGTTGGTATTACTATTAGAAATATTAGTAAATGAATAATATAATTCGTATCTCACAGTAATTGTGGAGAAGATGCATTAATCAGTTTAAAATGTTTTTCTAATATAATCAAAATATCATTTTTTGTTGAAGATTCCTGTAATTATTTAAATTCTTGAATTTGACATAATTCTTTTTATGAACATTGTTGACTCGCTAGAAAAACTATAGTATCGTTATTTTTTCCCTAAGATAATCCATATATTATGCAGGAAAATAAATTTTATTTGATTTCAATTCACTAAAATAACGGGAAATAAATTAGGTTGAACATTAGTTATTTTTAACGGGCAAGTATACACTAGTATTATATAATACTGGTAAAATACTCGTTACTTAGCTGATGGAATTGATAATTAAAAATTTGTCTTAGAATTATAGTGTTTATCTATAAAAACTTTGAACAGATGTTGTAAATTTCTGGATTAATATATTTTCTTTTAAATAAAAATTTGAACTAATAAATTAGAGCTAAAAAATATAAGCTGGAAAATGCTGAAATTGTCGCATTTTATAGGGTGTTATCAAGTCGATTCCTTGATACGATCAAGGATTTTATTATAAAATTCAATTATCTGTTTTACTTCAAATATGCTTTCTTAATAGAATTGTGACAACTAATCATCCACATTATACAATTTAATTTAAAATGTATAGATGTATGTTGGAAATTGATTCTCAGAATCTATCGAAAGTCGTGCGATTGAGATACTTTTAAAGCTAACTTTGCTTTAAATTCTAAAATAATAATTACATTATTTCTATCAATGGATAAATTAGCTGTTCGGTGATTGGGTAGTGTTCGGTG